>CM035841.1:121430905-121653771 GCA_020510985.1 Pholidichthys leucotaenia
GTGTGCGCATGGTTTATTTGTGGATATTGCTAATAGATGCCTGGTTAATGCACTGTCCTTTGAATCTCTCCCCTGTATAGCTCGAGGGACCCGGCCAACAGCATAAGCCAACGTCACAGCTCCAGGCATTAAGTTCCACGCACTGCTCACTCAGTTCCCAGCACTCATGGTGCCGATGTTTTTGGCGGCCATCGCTAAACACGGGGTGGAGCACTTTATCACCACCACTGGGCCGCCCATTTTCGCAAGACCTCGGCGCTTGAACGCAGCTAAACTGGCCATAGTGCGCGAGGAGTTCGCCAACCTGGAAAGGTTGGGCATCATTAGGCGATCGAACAGCCCATGGGCGTCCCCGCTACACATGGTCCCTAAGGCTGAGGGGTCGTGGCGACCGTGCGGTGATTTCCGCTGGTTGAACAATGCCACAGCACACGACCGCTACCCGATTCCCCACATACAGGATTTTTCCGTTCACCTTGCCGGAGCACGCATTTTTTCCAAAATAGACCTGGTCCGCGGTTACCACCAGGTCCCAGTGCGCGTGGAGGACATACCCAAAACAGCGGTAATAACTCCATTCGGTTTATTCGAGTTCCTGGCCATGCCATTCGGGTTAAAAGGCGTGGCACAGACGTTCCAGTGCATGATGGATGCAGTGCTGCGCGATCTCCCGTTCATGTTCGTCTACCTGGACGATATCCTGGTAGCCAGTGTGTCCGAAGACGAACACGAAACCCACCTCAGGACGGTTTTCCGGAGGTTAGAGGAGCACGGGTTAATAATCAACCCGGCGAAATGCCAGTTTGGCGTGACGGAGATTGATTTTTTTTGGGGCACCGCGTCTCTCCGGAAGGAGCGATCCCGTTGTCCGACAAAGTGCGTACCATAGCGGATTTTCCCCGGCCTCAGACGGTCAGGGCGCTGCAGGAATTTTTGGGGATGGTGAACTTTTATAACCATTTCCTTCCCCGCGCGGCGCAGCTCATGCAACCATTGTACGCCGCGCTCAAGAGACAGAAACCCGCGGATGGGGTCGAATGGACCCCGGAGCGAGAGCGGGCGTTCTCAGAGGTTAAAGCAGCCCTGGCAAACGCCACACTGCTGGCGCATCCGGACCCAGCGGCCCGGATAGCGCTCACCACCGACGCTTCAGACGTGGCCATAGAGGCTGTCGTGGAGCAGCTGCTCGCCTTTTTCAGCAGAACTTTGTGCGACAGTGAACGTAAATACAGCGCGTTCGACAGGGAGTTGCTGGCTCTCCACCTGGCCATACGCCACTTCCAGTTCTGGCTGGAAGGGCGCAGCTTCACCGCGTTCGTGGACCACAAGCCACTAATGTTCACGATGGCCAAGGTTTCAGAACCGTGGTTGGGCTGGCAGCAGAGACAGCTGGCCACGATCTCAGAGTTTACTACCGATAATCATGTGTCGGGTAAACTGAATGTGGTGGCGGACTGCCTCTCACGCGCCGTGGTGGCCCCGGTCTATGTGGGGATAGATTACGCAGCCATGGCCGCGGAGCAGATTAGCGATGCAGACGTGCACGTGCTCCAGTCTGGACCAACAGGGTTAAGGCTGGAGAGCAGGGTGCTGCAAGACGGCATGCCCCCCCCCCCCTAATCTGCGATGTCTCCACCGGACGGGAGTCGGTTCACACTCTAGCGCACCCAGGAGTGCGCGCGTCAGTCAAAATGGTGGGAGAGAAGTTCGTGTGGCCGAGCCTACGCAAACAAGTAAAAGAGTGGGCTGCAGCCTGCGTGGCATGCCAACAAGCCAAGGTACACAGACACACGAAGGCTCCCTTGGAGCCGTTTCGGGTACCGGCTAAGAGGTTCGACCATGTTCACGTGGACCTCGTGGGCCCCCTCCCGCCATCACAGGGGTGCACGCACCTCCTGACAGTGGTGGATCGCACCACACGCTGGCCAGAAGCAGTCCCGCTGGCGACAACCACATCCGCTGGCATAGCACGCGCTTTTTTAACAGCATGGGTGGCACGTTTTGGAGTCCCGTTGGACATTACGTCCGACAGTGGCCCTCAATTTGTTTCCGACCTCTGGCCCGCGATGGCCCGCAGCGTGGGTGTTGCAATTCATCGCACAACCGCGTACAACCCACAGGCCAATGGGTTATGCGAGCGTTTTCATAGATCACTGAAAGCAGCACTCAGGGCTTCACTGACGGATGCAAATTGGGTGGACAGGTTGCCATGGGTTTTATTGGGGTTGCGCTCCGCGCCAAAAGAGGATTTGGAAGCTTCTCCGGCAGAGCTTGTTTTTGCGCAGCCCCTACAGCTGCCCGGGGAATTTCTGCCAGATAATCCCGCACCGGACAGCTCCCCGTCTAAGCTTTTGCAGCATAGCGCAAACACAGGCACACTGCCGGGCCCGGCCCACCACTGTTTTCCGCGTGCTTTCGTGCCTAAAACTTTGAAGAACGTGAAGTTCGTGTTCGTCAGACACGACGCTCACCGCCCTCCATTGCGCCCACCCTATGATGGACCGTTCAGAGTGTTGGAAACAGGGGATAAGCATTTTTTTGCTAGACTTGGGGGGGTAGGCGGGAGAAAATTGGCATAGACAGACTCAAACCCACCTTTGTAGCGGCGGACGAGCAAGTGCTGTTGGCTAGGGCCCCTCGGCGTGGAAGACCCCCATGGAGAGCTCCCCAGGGAAACGATTCACCAGAGCAGCCACACGGACAAAGCGAAGTCCCCCCCCCCTCGCAACGGCCCACCCGCAGTCAGACACACTCCCAGCAGCCCCCCACCGGCACAGCAGAGCCACGGAGGTAGTAAACCCCAGTTACAGCAGATATGGGAGGAGACTGAAGCCGAAAGAGCATGTGGACTAATGTTCTATCTAAGATGCTGGGGGGGGGGGGGGGTTACTCCTGTGTAATAAACCATCTGTCCATGAATCTGCCTCTTTATTCACACACTCCACAGTCTGGCCTTTTAGTGTGGTGATTTTGTGCCTGGGAGTTTTCCTCCTAAAGTCAATAATCATATCTTTAGTTTTTGTTGTATTCAGCTGCAGGTAGGAGTCCTCACACCAGTGAACAAAATCATCAACTACTGGGCCGTGGCCACTCTCACCATCCTGGAGGAGACTGACAATAACTGAATCATCAGCATACTTTATAATGTGTCTGTTGTCATGTCTGCTCCGACACATATTTGTGTACAGGATGAAGAGTAGTGGTGACAACACACACCCCTGAGGAGAGCCAGTAGAAGAGCACTTTTGGTCAGACAATGTATCATTGACCCTTACTCTCTGTGTCCTGTTGGTTAAGAAATCCAGAATCCAACCCACCAGATTATTGCTCACATCAAATTGTTGCAGGAGTCTTTCAACTAATATATGAGGTTGGATTGTATTAAAGGCGGAGGAAAAGTCCACAAATAACAGCCTGGCGTGTGTCCCATTAAAATCCAGATGTTTAAAAAGCATGTTAAACAGAGTGACAGTGGCGTCCTCCACTCCTTTGTGAGGCCTATATGCAAACTGCGAAGGATCCAATGCATGTTCAGTCTGCTTTAGGACCTCAGATCTGACCAGTTTTTCAAAAATTTTCATTAAAATTGAAGTCAAAGCAACTGGTCTAAAGTCGTTTACCATTTTAGGACAGCTGGATTTTGGAACGGGAACAACCACGGCATCTTTCCAGATCTTAGGCACATGTTGTGTCTGTAAGGACTTATTGAAAATGTAATGAAATACAGGACTCAGTTCATGTGCACAGGACTTTACCAAGCGCCCACATATATTATCAGGGCCCTGACTTTTGTTCACTTTTACAGCACAGAACTCCCTTTTAATATCTTGCACCTTGTAGAGGAGCTGGGCAATGAAGAGGCGATTTGGTTTATAAGCAAAGTTTTAATGTTCAGCTCTTCTAACAAGTCTCATCTGGTGCAGAGAGCGGCAGAAGGGAAAAGAGACAGAATTTCGCCAACTCACTGATTATATACATGCACACAACAAAAGACATGCATAACAAAGGCTGACATCCCTCATTATCTTAATCCCCCCATTGTCTTGGTATTTCCTCTCCTCGTCTTGGGAGGTGATGGTAATTCCTCTCCTCGCCTTGGGGGGTGAGGGTGGCTCGTCCGGTCTCCCCCGCCGCGTTCGGGAACGTCTTTGTTCTTCACTCGGCAGGTGAGATTCCTTTGTCCTTTCAGAGGTGTGAAGTTCCTTACATATGTAGTCACCAAACATTTCCACATGCTCTAACATATGTAGGTTATGGAATATATTGTTAATATAGACCACAGGCCCCCCAAACAACTAAGAAAGGACAACAGAAAGGTTCACAGTCTAGGATAGTTATTACGACATACTACGTGTTACAGCTGTTGCCACGGAAGAAACTTTCCAGCAGCCATGCTCCTAAGAGAGTTCAGTGGTAAACCTAGCAGCATAGTAAAATCATAAGTCAGTCCTAAACTGTTGCAGCACAATTAGTGAATAATTGTTGAGTGGTTGGTGTCAGTCCCTGTGCTGTCTGGGTTTAATTCTTCTCCCCAAACTGCTGTAGGTTGGTTTAGGCGTCCTGCTGGGACCTTCTTGTGAGGAATCTGCAGTGTGGGAAGGAGAGAGGTTATTTGTTCCCTGCCTGGGGGCTGAGTCTTTTCTCTTGGGGGGTCTACCTCGCCGAGGTGCTCTCGCCAACTGTGCAGGTTCGTCTTTCAACAAGAAGGCAGGTTTAAGTCTGTCAATGCTGACTGTTTCTTTTCTATCCCCATAATCAAGCACAAAGTGTTTATCACCATGTTCCAGCACTCTGAATGGCCCATCGAATGCTGGGTGTAAAGTTGGTTTTAGAGCTTCATGCTTAACAAAAACGAACTCAGCGTTTTTTAAAGTTTGAGGGACAAAAACCCGTGGGAAGGAGTGATGAGCTGGACCGGGGAGAGAGTTCGGTCCGTTGCTGCCTAAAAACCTTGGGACTGGAAGGCACCCTGGCTCTGGGTTCTCTGGTAAAAATTCACCTGGGAGCCTGAGAGGTTGAGCAAAAACTAATTCTGCAGGAGAGGCGTCTAGATCCTCTTTAGGTGCAGCACGCAACCCCAATAAAACCCAGGGAAGTTTATTTACCCAATTTGTGTCCGTTAGTGAGGCTCTGAGGGCAGCCTTTAGGGACCTGTGAAAACGCTCGCATAACCCATTAGCCTGAGGGTGATAAGCGGTGGTGCGATGAATTGTTGCCCCTAAGCTGTTGGACATGGCTGACCAGAGCTCTGAGACAAATTGAGGCCCCCTATCGGACGTGATGTCTGATGGGACGCCGAAACGTGCCACCCAGTTTGTAAAAAAAACGCGAGCGACTTCCTCCGCTGTGGTTGCTAGAGGGACTGCTTCTGGCCAGCGTGTGGTGCGGTCTATCATTGTTAATAGGTGTGTGAAACCTTGGGAGGAAGGTAGTGGCCCCACAAGATCGACATGAACGTGGTCGAACCTTCTAGCAGGGATTGGAAAAGGCTCCAGAGGGGCTTTTGTGTGTCTGTGTATTTTGGCGCGTTGACAAGAAATGCAAGTTTTTGCCCATTCTTTTACGTTTTTGCGCAGGCCTGGCCACACAAACTTTTCGGCGACCATTTTAACCGAGGCGTGCACACCTGGGTGCACGAGGGAGTGAATTGAGTCAAAAATGCGGCGGCGCCATGTAGCTGGTACTAACGGGCGAGGTCGGCCGGTTGAAACATCGCATATTGGGGGGGGCACGCCATCGCGTAAACCCTTTTTCTCCAGCCTTAACCCTGTTGGTCCAGACAGGAGTGCGCGCACGTCCGCGTCACTGTTTTGTTCCTCTGCCATGGCTGCATAATCTATCCCTTCATGGATAGGTGCTGCGTATGTGTCTGCGTTAGTGAAGAGTTCTGCTGCTGAGGCCGTATAATCTGTCTCCCCGCGCTCTGGTGGTGCCACAGCGCGAGAGAGACAGTCCGCTACTACGTTAAGTTTGCCTGCCACGTGTCGAATGTCTGTGGTGAACTCTGAAATCGCAGCTAGCTCTCTTTGTTGCCTGCCTGACCATGGTTCTGAAATTTTAGCCATAGCAAAGGTGAGCGGTTTATGGTCTACAAAAGCCGTGAAACTCTGCCCTTCTAACCAGAACTGGAAGTGGCGGATGGATAAATGAAGCGCCAGCAGCTCTCTGTCAAAAGTGCTGTATTTGCGTTCAGTTGGGTTTAGCGATTTGCTAAAGAATGCTAAAGGTTGCCAGACCCCGCTGACAAGTTGTTCTACAACTGCCCCTATAGCTAGGTCTGAAGCATCTGTGGTTAGTGCAATGCGGGCCAAGGGATCTGGATGAACTAACAATGTGGCGTTAGCTAGGGCGTTTTTTACTTCCACGAAAGCGCGTTCGCGCTCCGGGGTCCATTCGACCGCGTTGGAAGCTTTCTTTTTTTTTGAGCGCGTCATATAGGGGTTGCATGAGCTGAGCTGCGTGGGGGAGGAAGCGGTTGTAAAAATTAACCATCCCTAAAAATTCCTGTAGCGATTTGACCGTTTGCGGCCGTGGAAAACCTTCTATCGCATGAACTTTGTCTGGAAGTGGAACTGCCCCCTTCGGAGAGACTTTGTGTCCTAAAAAATCAATTTGCGATACGCCGAATTTGCATTTGGCTGGATTGATTATTAGCCCGTATTCTTCTAGCCTCTGAAAAACCGTAGTGAGGTGCTGCTCGTGTTCTTCCTCAGACGAGCTGGCTACCAGCATGTCGTCGAGGTAGACGAAAACAAAGGGGAGGTCGCGTAGGACCGCGTCCATCATTCGTTGAAAAGTTTGAGCAGCGCCTTTGAGGCCGAAAGGCATTCGCAGGAATTCAAAAAGGCCGAAAGGGGTTATTACCGCTGTTTTAGGAACATCTTCTGCTCGGACTGGGACTTGGTGATAACCGCGGACCAAGTCTATTTTTGAAAAAATGCGCGCACCCGCTAGATGTAGTGAAAAATCTTGAATGTGAGGGATTGGGTAACGGTCATGCGCTGTAGCGTTGTTTAGTCTGCGGTAATCTCCGCACGGTCTCCAAGAACCGTCGGATTTCGGAACCATGTGAAGTGGTGAGGCCCAGGGGCTCTTCGAGCGTCTAACAATGCCCAATTTTTCAAGAGTTGTAAACTCGTCCCGTGCTATGTTGAGCTTGGCCGCGTCTAAGCGGCGAGCTTTGGCAAAAACGGGAGGTCCCGTTGTGGGAATGAAGTGTTCAACCCCGTGTTTAACCACAGTGGCTGAGAATTTGGGGATTGTGAGTGATGGAAATTGGGTGAGGAGTTGCTCAAACTTACCTCCTGCCGTGGTGACGTTGGCCTGCACAGGTGGTGGAGAAACTCGAGCTGAGCATGGAATAGAAGCAAAAGACAGTGCATTTATCAGGCGCCTATTTGCTAGATCCACTAATAACCCATGTGCACACAAAAAATCTGCGCCTAACAAGTTAAAACTCACCGCCGCTACAACAAATGTCCATCTGTAGCTGCGGCCATGGATGAGGAGGTGTAGGCTCTTTTCGCCGAACGTGTCGATGTTAGAGCCGTTGGCTGCCACTGCTCCGTTGCCCCGGGTGCCCATGGCTCGATCTGCGTGGGAGGGCATGACGAAACTCAGCTGAGCTCCTGTGTCGATGAGGAACTGCTTGCCTGTGTGTCCATCCGTCACGTACAACAGCTTATTTTTCTCGCCGAGAACCGCTGCTGTTAACGGCTCTCGGCTTTGGCGTTTCCCGACATCGTAAATTTGCAGGGGGGAACGCATTTGCGGGCCTTCTCGGCGAAGCGGTGGTGATAATAACAGACGTCGCTCTGTCTGTTACGTTTTGGCCGCGTCGCTGTCACCGTGGCCTGGGTCTGCTCCGTGGGTTGTGGCTCCTCATGGCTCGGGGCGTCAGCTTTGAGGTCTGCGGATGCTGCTGTGGGTGTCAGCTCCTTGCAGGCGTTGACGAGCCGATGAGCTTTGCTGGCCAGTGTGCGGAAGTCTTGGTGGGTGTTGCACTTCATGCTGGCGAGTGTCCCCCTCATGTGTGGCAGCAGCGTGCTGAGGAAAATAAACTGGAAGAGGAAGTTGTCATTGTCCTCTTCCTTGAGCTGCAGCAAATCCTCCATGAGGGCCTTCGGATTGCCCCCTCTGTGGCCGTAGACCGCCAGGATCTTCTCGGTTCTTTCTTCCGCTGATGGGACGTAGTTCGCCATGATGGTCGCTTTGAGCATCTCGTATTTGTCCCGGGCCGGTGGTCGCCGGATCATGCTCCGCACACACTTCGAAGTGGCGGAGTCGAGTTTGGAGACGATATGATAAAACTTAGTATTGTCGGCCGTGATGCCCACCAGTATAAATTGGGCTTCAGCCTGCTGAAACCAAGAGGCGGGGTCCTCTTGCCAGAAGTCTGGCAGCTTGACAGCGACGGCGTTCGTGCACACCATCACTGCTGTGCCCGCTGGGTGAGAGTGCCTTGCCTCGGCTCTCACGGCGGTGCTGGTGCTCGGTTGAGCCCTCTCAACCTCTTCTGCCGGGGGGAACAGCTGTCCGTCTGCTCCCTCGTCTGCGTGGCTGCTGGCGTCTGCCTGAGTCGCCACGGATGAGTCGCTTGTGGGAGAACACCTCCGGTCCATACTCGCGTCAAGGTCACCAGTGTAGAGGAGCTGGGCAATGAAGAGGCGATTTGGTTTATAAGCAAAGTTTTAATGTTCAGCTCTTCTAACAAGTCTCATCTGGTGCAGAGAGCGGCAGAAGGGAAAAGAGACAGAATTTCGCCAACTCACTGATTATATACATGTACACAACAAAAGACATGCATAACAAAGGCTGACATCCCTCATTATCTTAATCCCCCCATTGTCTTGGTATTTCCTCTCCTCGTCTTGGGAGGTGATGGTAATTCCTCTCCTCGCCTTGGGGGGTGAGGGTGGCTCGTCCGGTCTCCCCCGCCGCGTCCGGGAACGTCTTTGTTCTTCACTCGGCGGGTGAGATTCCTTTGTCCTTTCAGAGGTGTGAAGTTCCTTACATATGTAGTCACCAAACATTTCCACATGCTCTAACATATGTAGGTTATGGAATATATTGTTAATATAGACCACACACCTCAATATTAAAGTGTTGATTGTCTTTGAGTTTCTGTTTCAAATTTGGGTTTCTGTGCTAAAATCAGAGGAATCAAAACGACCATAAAAACAAGTTAAGAGCATTAGCCAGCTATGTGTCTGAATTAAAACCATCTAAAAACACACGATTACTGCGCTCTGTGCTCTGAAGGCCTGCAATAGTTTTCATACTGGCCCTGGCTGAACCAAGTTTCTTTGTTGCCATCTTGCTTTCCAATTCTGATTTATAATTTTGTTTTGCTCTTAAAATTTCGGACTTCAGCTCTTTTGTGGCAACCTGTAGCTCAGAAACAGACCCCTGTTTAAAGGCAAGTGCTTTCCTCTGTAAGCAGGATTTAACTGATTTTGTAACCCATGGCTTGTTGTTGGGATATATTTTGACACGTTTACGTGGAATGATCATATTTTTACAGAAAGCCATGTATGAGCATGTGACGTCTACCAAAGAGTCCAGATCATCCCCGCAGGACAGTGTGAAAACCTCCCAGTCCATACAGCTAAAGCATTCCTGGAGGCAGTGCACTGAATCCTCTGTCTACACATCTATGTCTCTGGTCTTCACCTTGCCTCTTTTGAGAGCAGTTTTGTATGTGGGCAGCAAATGTACACAGTTGTGATCTAAGGATCCTAAAGGAGGAAGGGGAAGTGATTTATAGGCCCTCTCAATGGATCCATAGCAGAGGTCCAATGTCTCTTTTCACCTGGTTGGGCAGGAGACATACTGATAAAAGTTTTTAAGTGTCTTCTTTAAAGAAACATGGTTAAAATCCCCAAGAATAAAGTTTGGAGCCTCTGTTTGGGCATTGTTTGTTCTCTCCCATAGATTGAGTCCCCATCATGCTGTTTGCTCTCTACATGTCTGTTCTTTTCATCTTCTCTGTCCCCTCACCCCCCAGCCAGTCGCAGCAGATGAGTGCCCCTCCCTGAGCCTGGTTCTGCTAGAGGTTTCTTCCTGTTAAAAGGGAGTTTTTCCTCTCCACCGTCGCCAAGTGCTTGCTCACAGGGGATCGCCTGATTGATGGGGTCTTTCTACAGTTGAAAGTGCTATGAGATGACTGTTGTTGTGAAATGGCGCTATATAAATAAAGTTGAATTGAATTGAATCACGAGTGAAGATTTTGTGTTCTTTTTCCTTTTGGTGTACATTGTTGACATAATTTATGATTAGTACTTTAACCAATCA
Organism: Pholidichthys leucotaenia; assembly: GCA_020510985.1. Lineage (NCBI taxonomy): Eukaryota > Metazoa > Chordata > Actinopteri > Cichliformes > Pholidichthyidae > Pholidichthys > Pholidichthys leucotaenia. Next base: position 121,441,199 of record CM035841.1, read on the forward strand.
TCCTTCCTCATTTAATAATGAAAGTGTTTTGGGGCAAATTGAAGCTGGAATCTTTGTCAGTGCTGAACAGCAGCCACAGGACATTTTGGGAGATTCTGACCCAGACAGTAACTATTTTAATCATATTAATAATAAGTGTGTTTATTATGATGAACAACAATTAAGTGGAATTATGAATTTGAATCAGACATTGACAATAATACATATTAATAGTAGGAGTCGCTATGCAAACTTGGATAGTATTAAGGAGTTTTTAAATCAATTTAACACACCATTTAGGATTATTGCAATAAGTGAAACATGGATTAATGAAGAAAAAGATGTAAATTTTTAACTATATGGATATGAGATGTACACACAAAATAGGAAATGTAAAAGTGGTGGCGGGGTAAAATTAAATCACCCTTTATTGTCATTCAACTGTACAACCAATCATGTACAGTAGAACGAGATTGTTTTACCTGGCGGTGGCCTCCGTCGGTCTATGATGACCATGGAAGAGAATCCTAAACGTCTACTCTGCTGGAACAGGCCGATGCGCACCGGTGTTCTACTTTCCAGCGTTGGGCGTTGGTAGGATTCAAGCCTGGGCAGGAAGATATGGAGGACAAGATGTTACCCATGTAGCATGTCCCCCCTCTCCACGTCACTGATGAATCCAAAGGAACAGCAGGGCTGCTATAGTTTGGCACCAGCGCCGTCGCAGGAGCTGCCAGAACGATGTTGAGCACAACAGAGAACTGCCTTAGGGGCTCCGACTCCGGATTTTTCCTCAAGGTTGACTCCTGAAGCCTTTCCCGTGACCGGGTGTGCCGCAAGGCAGCGGAGGTTTGAAATCAGGGTTTACCTTCCCCTAGATGGGCTACCTTCCCAGGTTGACGAGCCACCATCTACCCGAAGCATCTGGTTTTAAGGCGCCAGAGATCCGCCCTCGCCCCTTCTCCTATTAGTAAAAGCAGTTCCGCCGGGCTTAGAGACTAAACCACACGGGCAGGCTAGGAGTTGGACTTAGTTGTCAGAGGCTTTTTGAGACGCACGCCGTAAGGAGCATTTTATGAGCACTGGGAGCTTAACCCCAGTGCCACTCCTGGCTATGACAACCTTGGAACCTTGGAACCTTGGAACCTTGTTTTACCTATCTACTGTGTTAATCACAAATTCAATTCAATTCAATTCAACTTTATTTATATAGCGCCATTTCACAACAACAGTCATCTCATAGCACTATCAACTGGAGGGGGAACCCCCACAGTTGCAGAAAAACCCCAGCAATCAGGCGATCCCCTGTGAGCAAGCACTTGGCGATGGTGGAGAGGAAAAACTCCCTTTTAACAGGAAGAACCTCCAGCAGAACCAGGCTCAGGGAGGGGCAGTCATCTGCTGCGACTGGCTGGGGGGTGAGGGGATAGAGAAGAAGAAAAGAACAGACATGTAGAGAGCAAACAGCACGAAGGGGACTCAATCTATGGGAGAGAACAAACAAATGTTAATGACCAGCAAAAAAAATATTTCATTGAGAGTGAGGAAAGGAGTGAGGCCCAGTGCATTACTGGAGGTCCCCCGGCTGACTAAACCTATTAGCAGCATAACTAAGGGAGGGTTCAGAAACACATGATCCCTCCCTAATTGTAAGTTATATCAAAAAGGTAGGTTTTAGCCCTATTTTTAAAAACAGAGATCGAGTCTGACTCCCGAATCCAGATTGGCAGCTGATTCCACAGGAGAGGAGCTTGATAACTGAAGGCTCTGCCTCCCATTGTACTTTTGGAGATTCTAGGTATTACAAGTAATCCTGCATTTTGGGAGCGTAGTGCTCTGTTAGGATAATACGGTAGAATCAGATCTTTTAAATAAAAAGGAGCCTGATTGTTTAGAGCTTTGTAAGTAAGAAGAAGGATTTTAAACTTAATTCTAAACTCTATGGGAAGCCAATGAAGGGAGGCCAGAACCGGAGAGATATGATCTCTCTTTCTAGTACCTGTTAAAACTCTTGCTGCAGCATTTTGGATCAGTTGAAGACTTTTTAAAGATGTTTTAGGACAGCCTGATAATAAAGAATTACAATAATCTAATCTCGAGCTAATAAAAGCGTGGATCAGTTTCTCAGCATCACTCTGAGACAAGATGCTCCTAATCTTGGCAATATTATGCAAATGATAGAAGGCAGTCTTAGAAACAAATTTAATATGTGAATTGAAGGACAAATCCTGATCAAAAATAACTCCAAGGTTCCTCACAGAGCTATTAAGAGAAAGAGTAACCGCATCCAAACTGAAAGTTTGATTTGGAAAGGAATTTCTAAGGTTTTTTGGACCAACAAGAATGACTTCAGTCTTATCTGAATTTAATAGCAGGAAATTACAAGTCATCCAAGCTTTGATTTCCTTAAGACAGGCTTCTAACTTGGCTAATTGATTACTATCATCTGGCTTCATTGACAGGTATAATTGTGTGTCATCTGCATAACAATGAAAATGTATACAGTGCTTTCTAATAATGTTGCCTAACGGAAGCATATATAAACTAAAAAGAGTGGGGCCTAGCACAGATCCCTGTGGAACTCCATGACTAAGCTTTGAGTTGAAAGAAAACTCATTATTTACATGAACAAACTGGAACCTATCAGATAAATAAGATCTAAACCACTGCAACGAAGTTCCATTAAGCCCAACATAGTGTTCTAATCTATCAAGTAGAATATTATGATCGATAGTATCAAAAGCTGCACTAAGGTCTAAAAGGACAAGTACAGAAACTAGTCCATTATCAGATGCAATGAGGAGGTCGTTAGTGACCTTCGCTAAGGCTGTTTCAGTACTATGATGGATTCTAAACCATGATTGAAACTCTTCAAGTAAACCATTTCCCTGCAGGTGGTCAAATAATTGCGTAGCAACAACTCTTTCTAAGATTTTTGAAATGAAAGGGAGATTAGAGATTGGTCTATAGTTAGCTAAAGCTCCTGGATCTAGCGTTGGCTTTTTGAGTAAGGGTTTAATTACAGCCGTTTTAAAAGCCTGCGGTACATGGCCTAAAGTTAATGAAGAATTGATTATATGAAGAATAAAGCTACCAATAGGTGGGAAGACTTCTTTAAATAACCTGGTAGGAATAGGGTCTAAAAGACAAGTTGAAGGTTTGGATGAGGAAACTATTTTGTCTAACTCACAAAGGTCGATTGGAGTAAACTCATCAAGACAGACATCAATAGAAGGAGTTGTAGTAGTTACAGTATTTAAGTTAACTGTGGGAAGAATCTGATTGATTTTATCTCTGATGGATGAAATTTTATTATTGAAAAAGTTCATAAAGTCCTGACTAGTAAGCTCTAAGGGAATGTTAGGATTGACAGAGTCCTGACTCTTTGTCAACCTGGCTACAGTACTGAAAAGAAACCTGGGATTATTCTTGTTCTCTTCTATTAATGCAGAGTAATAACTCGTTCTAGCTTTTCTAAGAGATTTTTTATAAATTAAAAGATGATTTCTCCAAGCTAAATAGATTTCATCTAAATTAGTGGAGCACCATTTTCTTTCTAATTGACGAGTCTTCTGTTTTAAGCTACGAGTTTCTGTGTTGAACCAAGGAGTTAGAAATCTCTGATTAGACTTTTTCTTTTTTAAGGGGGCCACCAAGTCTAGAGTCTGATGCAGAGAAGCTGAAACACTATCCACCATGTTATCAATTACAGAAGGAGCAAGCTGTCTATAGCTTATTTCCGTTGTGTTGACACATAGCATAGAGGAAACAATCTGCATAAATTTGGTAACAGCATCATCTGAGAGGCATCTACTGTAGTAATATTTTTCTTTAGGAGCCAAATAGTCAGAAATAGTAAAATCAAAGGTTAACAGACAATGGTCTGACAGTACAGGGTTATGAGGAGACACTACAAGATTTTCTATTTCTGTGCCATATGTCAGAACAAGGTCCAATGTATGGTGGAGGTAATGAGTAGAATTTCCTACTTTCTGAGAAAACCCAATCGAATCTAATATTGAATTAAATGCCACATTAAGACAGTCACTATCTACATCCACATGTATATTAAAGTCCCCTACTATAATTATTCTATCAGATTTCAGCACTAAACTACTAACTAACTAACTAACTAACCTGCACTTATATAGCGCTTTTCTAGTCACAAAGACCACTCAAAGCGCTTTCACTAATATTACCCCTCTATTCTAAGGGCCTATAGGAAGCGGATATCTAGGGACAATTTAGAACAGCCAATTAACCTAACATGCATGTCTTTGGATTGTGGGAGGAAACCGGAGCCCCCGGAGTAAACCCACGCAGCACAGGGAGAACATGCAAACTCCACACAGAAAGGTTCCAACCCCTGCCAACCTGGGGATTTGAACCAGGAACCTTCTAGCTGTAAGGCAACAGTGCTAACCACTGCACCACCGTGCTGCCCACTAAATCAGCTAAGAAATCAGCAAATTCAGATAAAAATTCTGAGTAGGTTGATGGGGGACCATAAACTATGGCAAATAAAATTGGGTTTAACCTAAAATTGCTAAAGTGCCCAATACTGAGGACCAGGCCCTCAAAGGAATTATAACATGTTTTTTGCTTTAAATTAACTAGTAATTTGGAATGGTAAATTGTTGCTACTCCTCCTCCACGACCAGAACTTCTGGGATTTTGACAGTTTAAATAACCAGAGGGAGTTGATTCATTTAAACCAACATAATCCTTTTGCCCTAACCAAGTCTCTGTGAGGGAAATTAAATCAATCTGATAATCAATTAACAGATCATGGACTAACATTATATGATAAAAACTGTCCAATTAAAGAAATTAATAAAAAACATATATACAAAAATTGCCCGTGGTTAACCAAGGGGCTACAAAATGCTTGTAAAAAGAAAAATTATCTCTACAAAAATTTCATGAAATTAAGAACTAAAGAATCTGAAAAAGATATAAAACATAAAAATAAATTAACTGAAATAATACGAACTAATAAAAAATTATAGGAAAATGTTAAATGAAAATAAAAAATAATATAAAAGGAGTCTGGGATATATTAAATAAATTAAGGAAAAATGGAACTAAGAAAATGATATATCCAGAGTATTTTACTGATAATTGTGGTGATAATTATGATAAGAATATGGTAGTGGGACTTCCGGTCTGGACGCCATGGCGACTGCAGCTTAACACTGAAGTTCTCAGACCCAATTCAGGATAACACCTTGAAAATCAAACTTAACGGATTTTTGGAGGAGTGAAAATCAAAAGACAAAATCATCATGTCTAAAGGAAAACAGAAGAAACTGAAATTCTCCAGGCCAGGACACGTATCGGCCGGAGAATCCGAACTGGAAGATCTCCGTTCAGAAGACGAGGAACTGGTGATAGCTAACAAAAGGGTTAGCCTGAAATCACTATTTGAGGAGCTACGACGATTTCGCCGAGATGTTACGGCCGAATTTCGGGAATTCAGAGAAGAATTGAAAAGGACAAACAGCAGAGTGGACCAGGCCGAGAACCGAATCTTGGAAACAGAGGATCGAATAAAAGTGCTCGAAGATTCTGTGCTAGACCTACGCAAAAGACAAGCAGCTATAGAGGCTAAGCTAACCGACCAAGAAGGAAAACAAAGAAGAGACAACATAAGAATTCATGGTCTGATAGAAGGAACCGAAAATGGTTTTAACTCAATGGCAGAATGCGTGGAATCCTTACTAAGAGAGAAATTGGATATTCCACAAACCACCGACTTGAAGATAGAAAAGGCACATCGTTCATTAGCCGCTAGGCCGGCGGCGGAAGCGCCCCCACGTTCGGTGTTGGTAAGATTTTCCAATTTCAAAATAAAACAAGAGGTTGTAAGACTGGCCTGGCAGAAAAAAAGGATTTATGCACCAGGAGAGAAAAGTCTACGTGGAACACGATTACGCCCCGGAGGTCCTTAAAAAGCGCAGGGAATACAATGACGCGAAAAAGGTGTTAAGAGAGAAGAAATTGCGCTTTCAGACACCATTTCCTGCGAAGTTAAGGGTCTTCTACGGCGATGAAACGTGTCTCTATAATTCGGCGGAAGAAGCAACAGCTGACATGGCGAAAAGAGGCCTCCCGGTAACGGTATTTAAACCCCCAGCAGACCCGAGTGCGAAGATCAGAGCTCAAACATGGACAACACAAAGACCTTCAAAATCCACGGACCAGCAGCGGGAAACCCAGCACCAGAGCGTCGCGGATAAACTATCCGTTTTCAGGTTGGAATAGCGACCCTTTTTTTTTTTTTTTCTCTTGAATCAATCCGCACATCCAACCCCCCTCATACAAGGTAACAAACATTAAAGGAGATGCATATTCAGCATGTGGTAAAACATTTCATGGAACAATCATATTATTTGAAACAAATAAGTCTTTGTAATAAAAAAAAACAAAACAACAAACTTGTTAAAATAGAAATGTGACAATAATCCACATGTTCTCCTCATACTAACAAATACTGTTTTTGCGTGAATGTTTGATGTGATGGGGGTGGGAGGGTGCACACAATTTCACAGGGTTTAGGCATAAAAGGAAAAAAAAAAAATCATTACAAGTTTGGATTGGGTTCTGAAACTCACGTTAAAAGCATGGGACTACTTTCAGTGGTAAGAGAGGGCCCTCAACACGTAACAGAGTTTGAGGAATTTCCCTCAGAGCCTTCACTCCATCAAGGCTCTTACAGGGTCTTTAAAAAGACCTCAGCTCAGGAAGTTCTTATGACAGCTTTTTGTTTTAAAGTTTTTTACACTATGTTCTTAATGTTTTTCTTGTTTTTAATGTTCTTTCAGTTTCTGAGTAGCACAAAAGAGGGCCACCACACAGTTATACTAAACAAAACAACACAATGGAGAAACAGGGTGTAACCAAAATAATTTCATATAATGTAAAAGGAATCCTGAATCCAGTTAAAAGATCCAAGATTCTAGGCAAAATGAAAAAAGACAAAGCAGGAATAATACTTTTACAAGAAACCCACCTAACAGACGTGGAACACAATAAACTCAGTAGACAAGGGTTTAAAATGATCTCTTCATCTTCATATAAATCAGGGAGGAGGAGGGGAGTAGCGACATTGATATCAACCAAAATTACATTTGAAAAAAAATCAGAACACAAAGATAAAGAAGGGAGATACAGTTTGGTAACTGGGCGGCTAGAGGGAGAAGATATCACCCTGCTGAATGTGTATGCTCCCCCAGGGGCTAACTGGAAATTTTATAAAAATGTATTCGACCTAATGATAACTAAAGCTCAAGGTTTAGTGATATGTGGTGGGGACTTCAATCTTAGACTGAATCCATACTGGGATGCTTCTGGTAATTCCCCACATCAAAATAACACCCAAAACAGGAAGACTCGGATGCTACTAAAAGAATTGGGAATCTGTGACGTGTGGAGGGAACTCAACCCCAGTGTAAAAGACTATACATTTTACTCAACTCCACATTCATCTTACTCAAGGATTGACTATTTTTTTATGTTTAATAGAGACATTGGAAGAGTAAAAACATGTAAAATAGGACTGATGGATCTCTCCGACCACAGTCCGATCTACATGGACTTAAATATCCAAAAATACACAAATAATACATTTTCTTGGAGGTTAAATTCAAATGTCCTGAAAGGACCATTGAAAGATGAATTGGAATCAGATATTCTCAGATATTTGGAAGATAACGATAATGGAGAAGTATCCCCTTTAATACTGTGGGATGCATGTAAAGCTGTAATAAGAGGAAAGATTATTGCAAAACTGGCAACCCAAAAGAAACTAAGACAAGAAAAACTATCCACATTAGAGTCAGAACTTAGGAACCTAGAAAAAGAACACAAAGGCAACACTCATTCTACTGACTCGCTCAAGATTAAGGAAATTAAAAACCAAATAAATGAGATCTACACAATAGAAATCCAGAAGAAACTTACATTTCTGAAACAAAAATACTATGAAGCAGGCAGTAAATCGGCAAAATTGCTAGCCTATAAATTGAGGAAACATCAAACAGAAAGAGCAATCTACAAAATCAGAGACCCAGTATCAAAGGAAATAAAATTCAGAATTCAGGATATTCTTAAAAACTTCGAGAATTACTATAAGAACTTATACTCCCACAAAAAACATAAAAACGCATCCGAGGCATTCCTAAACACATTAAACCTTCCCCAACTTACGGAGTCACAAAATAAAACACTACTGTCAGAAATACATCCTAAAGAATTGGAAAAAGCAATTATGAAACTTAAAGCTAACAAATCCCCAGGAGCTGATGGCTATACAGCAGAGTGGTACAAAACCTTTAAACAGCAACTATCTCCTCTCCTCCTGAAAACATTTAATTATGTCCTCCACACAGGGGAAATCCCCCCCTCCTGGAGAGAAGGGGTCATTGCAGTTATACCTAAACCTGAAAAGGATAAACTAGAGTGCTCCAACTACAGACCAATCAGTGTACTAAATCAGGACTATAAGCTTTTTACCATTATCCTTGCCAAAAGGTTAGAAAATATACTGACAGACCTAATTCATTTAGACCAAACAGGTTTTATAAGACAAAGACAGACACAAGACAACATTCGACGCACTTTACACATAATTCATCATATAAAAAAATATAACTTAAATGCAGTCATATTGGGATTAGATGCTGAAAAAGCATTCGATTCGGTTGACTGGTCTTTTCTATATAGAATCTTATCCAGTTTCAATTTTCATAACAACTTCATTAGAACTATACAGGCATTATATAAAAAACCAACAGCTAAAATAAGGATTAACGGTAATTTATCATCATCTTTTGAACTGGAAAGAGGATGTCGTCAGGGCTGCCCCCTGTCTCCACTGCTCTTTGCAATCTCCATAGAACCTCTGAGCCAATGGATAAGACAAAACCAAAAAATTCAAGGTATTACACTTGGTCAGAAGGAACATAAAATAGCACTCTTTGCTGATGACATTTTAATATACCTAGGGCAGCCGGACACTTCTTTACCAGAACTAACCTCAGTTTTTTCAGAGTATGGAGATTTATCGGGGTACAAATTAAATATGCATAAAACCCAAGTTTTAACATTCAACTATGACCCAAATCATTATTCACTAAGCAAACTCAAAACTAACTGGGAGTCGGAATCTATGAAATATCTGGGGGTCAATATCCCGAAACAACTCAACAAAATTATATCACTAAACTATGATCCACTGGTGACAAAAATAAAATCTGACCTAGCAAGATGGAATATGATACCATTCTTGGGTACTGCACAAAGAATTGAAGCAGTCAAAATGAATATACTTCCACGTCTTCTATACCTTTTCCAAACAATACCGGTAGAACCTCCCAAAAAAACATGGCAGGAGCTGGACAGAAGGATCTCAAGATTCATATGGCAGGGCAAGAGACCTAGAATCAGATATAGAACCCTACAGCTAAACAAAGACAAAGGTGGGCTCGCGCTGCCAAATATCAGGGACTACTTTAAAGCCACACAAATTAAAACTTTAGTAGAGATATGTAACCCAGTCTACACTGCACAATGGAAGGAGATCGAATGCCAAATAACAAGTGACATCCCCCTACAGGCGATAATAGGGAACAATGTCTTACCTAAGCTTTTGAATAACACTAACCCGTGGATAGAGACCCCGCTAAAAATTTGGTTTAAGATAGTCAGAGAGAATCAAACTAAAGAGCCCTATCGACTTCTGCAATGGATCGCCTATGATCAGGACTTTACTCCTAATAAAACAGACACCAGATTTAAAAAGTGGAAGGAGAAAGGGCTGATAAAATATTACGATTTTTTTAAAGGGCAAATAAATCAAGACCTTTACAGGTTCTTCCAGCTTAGACACCACATAAACAATATACTTAAAAAGGAGGTTTTGGAAAGGGCCCAGTCAGGTGTTCTGAAGGTCTTCTTAATGGCATATAAAGGGATCCCAGGGATCAGATACATTTCTAAAATATACCAAGGTCTTCAAGACTTAAAAGGAGACAACACATCTTATATAAAAGAGAGATGGGAAAAAGAGGGGAATTTCACTTTACAACTGGAAATATGGGAAAAGCTAAATAAACAGCAATGGAAAAGTACCTCATCCCTGCAGTGGAGAGAATTTGGATGGAAAAACTTGGCAAGATTTTTCAGAACACCTGCACAAAACAAATTTACCCATAAGGGATTGAACTGTTGGCGCTTGTGTGGTGAAAAGACTGCAAATCATTTTCATGTGTTTTGGTCATGCCCAGTTATCCACCAATATTGGACCAAGGTACAGACAATATTGGGGAAAATATTCAAAATTACAGTTCCCTTTTCTTTTGTAACTTTGTATTTGGGTTTACTACCGGACTCACTGGAAAGACGAGGAGAAAAATACTTATTCAGTGTTTTAATATTGGCAAGCAAAAAAGCTCTAACTAAAAAATGGATGTTGAAGGACTGTCCTACACCTGAAGATTGGACTAACGTGATCCAAGACATTTACTCGATGGAAAAGTTGACATTCGCACTGAGACAGGACATGGATGTGTTCATGAACTTTTGGCAACCCTGGACCGCATATGTGTCTTCCATTAGATCTAATCTTTGACAAATACCATTTCAATAATGGTTCCGCTCTTTGTTCCAAAGCTACTCAGATGCTCTTTTATCTTTATTTACTTACTTTTTCTTTTTGTTTGTTTTTTACTGGTTTGTTTGTTTGTTTTTTTTTGTTATTTGTTTCTTGTTTTTTTTTCTCTTTAATTTCACTTTTTCTTTCACTTTAAAAAAAAAAAAAAAAGGGGTGTTGTAAGAATTAATCTTCCAATGTTGTCAGATATCAGAAAATAAGGGAACATGTGATGAAAATGTAAACACTGCATTGCTGTAACGACCTGTATACCCTTTACAAAAACTTAAATAAAAAAAAAAAAAAAAGAATATGGTAGTAAATAAAATGAATAAATTTTTTGTAAATGTTGGACCAGAGTTGGCAGCAAAAATTCCAAACCAAGGAAGAGACACCATGAGTGAGACGTTGATTGGAAATAACCCTCGGTCAATCTTTCTTACAGCGGTGGATGAACTAGATGTAAAATCTGTTGTTGAAAAGTGTAAAAATAAATTATCTATTGATTGTGATGGTATTGATATGGCACTAGTAAAAAGAACTATTATTTAACTTATTCTACGCAAACACTAAGGAGGCGTACACCTGAATGAATTTATTTTTTATTTCGGATAGTACATTACAGGTTAAAAGAAACTGTATAATATAACAACAAGGTCAAATTAGACAAATACTCCTTCTACTATACAATTCCACGTGAGTTATCCGAAATGGGTGATGGCTGAAGCCGCAGCTTATATTGCCCACCCATATTCCATCCAAGAATTCAAAGGAGAAAAAAGAGAAAACAAGACAAGAGCGATTACAATTTAAAACAAGGCTAAGACAAAATATGACTGAGAGAAAAAGAAAACTGAGCTAGTCTAAGTTAAGCGGTTACTATTCAAAAACAAATCTAAGACATAGTGTCACAGAGAAAAAAGAAAAACTAAGCTATAACACAACACAGGCTGGAAATGTCAATCCTTATGTGAGTTTACATGTCGTCTTGTAAATATGTTTGGAGTATTTCTTCCTTTAGTTTTTGTTTAAATTGTCCAAGCTTTGTACATGATTTTAATTCAGGTCCAAAATCGTTCCATAATCTGACACCTTGCACTGAAATACAGTGTTGCTTGGTAGTTGTTCTCACTGTAGGCTTTTGAAATATACATGTTCCTCTGAAGTGATATCGTTTCTCCCTTGTTTGGAACAACTTTTGGATATTTGCGGGCAGTGATAGATTCTTCACTTTGAACATTATTATTGCGGTTTTAAAGTCGATCAGATCTTTCAACTTGAGAGTTTTTTGTTTAAGAAAAAGTGGGTTTGTTGGTTCCCTGTAAGCTGCTTTGTTGATTATTCTAATAGCTCTCTTTTGAAGCATAAAGAGTGGATATATGTTTGTTTTATATGTATTTCCCCATACTTCATTACAATATGTCATGTATGGGAGTATTAATGAATGATACAAGGTGTATAGTGTGGGTTGATTCAGCAAATTTTTCACTCTGTGTAATATTGCAATTGATTTGGATACTTTACCTTTTATATAATTAATATGTGGCTTCCAACACAGTTTGTTATCAATTATTACTCCAAGGAATTTAGTTTCGGATACCCTTTCAATCTCTACACCATTTACACTGAGTTTGGGTACTGGGTAGTTGTGATGGTTGTTAAAGACTATAAATTTTGTCTTGCTTAAACTGAGCGTTAATTTGTTTGAATCAAACCACAGTTTCAGCTTTCCTAATTCCTTTCCGAGTGTATCCAGAAGTTGTTCCAAATTGTTTCCACTGCATAGCAGGTTAGTGTCATCAGCAAACAATATTAAGTCCATTTTTTCTGAAACTTTACATATATCATTTATATACATATTGAATAATAATGGTCCCAAAACTGAACCCTGTGGGACTCCACAGGTGACCTTCAGTAGCTCTGAGTTTTTGTTGTTAACACATACAAACTGATATCTATTCTTTAAGTAACTTCTTAACCAGGACAGTGCTACCCCTCTGATACCACAATTTTGTAGTTTCTTTAATAATAGATTATGATCTACTGTATCAAATGCTTTTTTAAGATCCAGGAATACTCCAACTGAATACTCTTTATTTTCAATGGCTGTTGATATTTTTTCTGTAAATTCCATTAAGGCATATGCTGTTGTCCTTTTGTGTCTGAACCCATATTGCTGCTCACACAATAAATCATTCTTCAGTATGAAGTTGTCAATTCTCTCATAGAATATTTTTTCCAGTATCTTGGAAAATTGCGGTAATAGTGAAATTGATCTGTAGTTGGAGAGTTCCCCTCTGTCGCCTGTCTTGTAAATCGGAATTACTTTAGCTATTTTCATTGCATTGGGAAATATACCCGATTGGAGAGACAGGTTACAGATATACGTCAGTGGTTTCACTATGCATTCGATAACAGTTTTGACTAGTAGCATATCAATACCATCGCAGTCAGTAGATGTTTTACTTTTGAACGATTTAACAATTTCAATGACCTCTCTTTCGTCTGTGTTCTTTATGAAGATGGTGTCTTTTACAGCAGTGTTATTGCATATTGAATCACCTGTTGGCACCGTAGTGGGTATTTCTCGGGCCAGTTTAGGTCCAATGTTAACAAAAAAATTATTACATTCATCTGCAGGTGAAGCTATATTCACATTCGGAGTCGATTTATTATTTTTTGGAATGTTAGTTGGGTAGCTGGTATTTCTGCTTTTATTTCCAAGGATACTGTTGATTATTGTCCATGTATTTTTACTATTGTCTTTGTTTTTTTCCAGTTCTTTACTGTAATAGTCTCTTTTACTACATCTTATTATATATGTTAACTTATTTTTGTATGTTTTATACCGCTGCTCTGCTTCTTTTGTCCTTTTCTTTATGAAAGCTTTATATAATAAATTTTTCTTTTTACACGCCTTTTGTAGTCCTTTGGTTAGCCATGGTTTGTCAGTAAATTTGTGTTTAAGCTTTTTTTTAACTAATGGGCAGTTTTTTTCATAAAGAGTGGTTACAATGTTTGTAAATGTGTCATAGGCTTCATTTACATCTGATACATAGACTTCTGTCCAGTCTTGCTTCAGCAAGTCCTCTTTAAAAGAACTGATTGCATTTGGTGATTTGTGTCTGAACGATTTTGAGATTGTTTCTGGGTTGGGCCCCGTGTGGCCATGGATAAGTGCAAAGATTGGCAAGTGGTCGCTTATATCATTTATCAATAATCCACTTTCTATTTTCTTGTCGAGAACATTGACAAACAGGTTGTCAATAAGTGTAGCAGAGTGAGCTGTGATTCTACTGGGATGTGTTATTGTGGGATATAGACTCATGCTGTACATAGAGTTCATGAACTCTGTAACTAGATTTTGTTGATGTGGATTAAGTAGATCAATATTGAAATCTCCACAAATTGCTACCATTTTCTTACTAGTAATATTATTGTACAGCTCGACTAATTTATCTCTGAATGTCTCAATGCAAGTTCCCGGCGTTCTGTATATGCAGCTTATGATTAGATTTTTTGTTTTGTCTAGGTCAATCTCAACAGTAACACATTCCAGAATCCCTGGTAGTGCTGAGGACATTTCATTTACAAGCTTACATCTATATAGGTCATCAATATACAGTGCAACACCACCACCCTTTTTTTGAGATCTGTTAATGTTAAACATCTGATATCCCTCTATTGCCATCAGGGGAGCCTGGTCTGCATTAAGCCAGGTTTCAGAGACTGCTATAGCTGTGAATTTTCTGTTTAGCTGTTTTAAATAGTCCTGAATCTGTGAGAAGTTTTTGTTAAGACTTCTGCTATTGAAGTGTATTATTGACAGTTTACCATCTAATTGCACTTGACTTTTGAATTGCTTTTCAGTGTAATATTCACAGTGGTTATGCATATTATTGAAAAAGTGGTTATCAGGATCAATATCATTCTCCATCTCTTGTGGTTTATGTTCAGCATAGTGGCATATTTTTAGAGTTTGAGTTTCCTCACTCTGTGTTTCATAGTCAGTGTTCATCTGTATTTATCTAAGTCAGTAGCATCTCTGATCATTATACTTTTTGCTTGCTCAGGTGTTCCATTTAGTTTAATCCAAATTCTACAATTTCTTGTCCAGGTTGTCTGTATCTTATTTTGTTTTTTTAGCATCCCTGCCTGCCGTGCTAATTCAGCGTTTTTTTTTTGTCAGGTGTTCATTTAGGTAAACTTGAGTTTCCTTTAGTTTTTTGGCCTGCCTCAGTATGTCATTTTTCACCCTCCTGTTCACAAAGCGCATCACAATTGATTTCTTTGTTTTGTTATCTTTCTTCAGTAAAGCATAACAGGCTGAGATCGCATTGGCTTCTACCTTAATGTCTTTATCATTAAGGAACTGAAGCACTTGGTTTTCTAAGGACATTGATTCACTTATGGAAGCATGTTCACCACTCAGTCCTGTAGCGGCATGGGCGTACGACTGATATCTGATGTCTAGTCCACTTATAACTATGTCATCAATGCGAGAACCTTGTTCAAGATCCTCGACGCGTTGCTCCAAAAGACGCCCGTGTTGCTCCAGGTCCATAATTTTTTTGTCTTTTTCTTTTATTATTGAATGTAGGGCTTGTACCTCCTGTATTAGGTCTAATATTTTGTCCTGCTGGCTAGTCACTTTGGCCAGTTCTTCTAACACAAAGTTCAGAGTTTTTTTTAATTTCTTCCATTTCCTCTTTTTTGGGTGGCATTTTACTGACCTGTGGCTAGAAATAAGCAGAGAATCCGGCTAGGCCTCAACTAGCTCGGTCGCTACTGGACCCGCCGCTCCTGCGCAGCTTCTCCGCCGAGTGACGCTGCTCAGCTCCGCAGATCACCGCCGTCTATCGCCGGCGCCTGCCTCCGTCTACCTGGCCAGTTATGTCGTGCATCGCCGGCGCAGCCGGAATCCACCGATCACAGCCACTCGTCGCCGTCTGGCCAGGCGGCTCCTCCGACTTGGTATCCGCCTCTTTTGAGTTCTGGTAGACCCGTCAGAACTCCACGCTGCTTCCCGACGTTCCCAGGGCTTTTGAAGTGGGAATTCAGCATGTCTTTTCAGCGCTCCCAGAAATATGGGCTTGTGGGGATCATGAAATGATGAGACTGGATAATTTCTCAGTATGGTTTATTCATCTCAAGTCCCCAGCTCTCTCTCTCTCAGTCAGGAAAAAAGAGCCTCATTACAACTCCCCCCACTCGGGAGATCGGATCACAACTTGGTTCATCTCCGGCCGGTGTACAAACCCCTGGTGCACAGACAACGTCCGGCCATGCGCACAGTGGAGTTATGGTCTGAGGAGACAATGGACACTCTAAAGGGCTGTTTTGAAGCTACCGCCTGGAAGCAGCTCTGCGATCCACATGGTGAGGACATCGATGGCCTCATTCACACCTTCACGGGCTACCTCAGCTTCTGTGTGGACAAATCCGTTCCCACCAAGACCATACGGTGTTGCTCGAACAACAAACCCTGGATCAACCCTGAGATTAAAACACTTCTGAGAGAGAAGAAGAGGATCTTCAGGTCGGGGAATAGGGAGATGCTGAAGTCCGTACAGAGGGAGCTGAGGAGGAAGATCAGAGAAGGCAAGGACAGCTTCAGGAAGAAGATGGAGGACAAGTTGCAACAGAGCGACATCAGCGGGGTCTGGAGAAACCTCAAAACCATCTCTGGGCTCCAGAATACCTCCCCCCAGGCCACAGGGGGCAGGGAGTGGGCGAACAACCTGAATCTGTTTTTCAATAGGTTTGACCAACCGCCATCCCCCCTGACTGCACAACAACCACTGCTGCCTCTAAAGAAATCAAGTCCTGCTGCCCACTCCCCACTCCACCAACACCCCCCCACCCCCAACACACAGCCCCCCATCCTGAACCTGACCAGGACCCAGGTGAGGGCGGAGCTGAGGAAGATCAAGGCGAGGAAGGCGTCGGGACTGGACGGCATCAGTGCAAAGCTCCTCAAGTCCTGTGCAGACCAGCTGTGTGGGATTGTGACGTACATCTTCAACCTGAGCCTGAAGCTGGGGAGGGTACCACAGCTGTGGAAAACATCTTGTGTGGTACCTGTACCAAAAACTTCCCACCCAAAGACCTGAACAGCTACAGACCGGTGGCCTTGACGTCCCACTTGATGAAGACCCTGGAGAGACTGCTCCTTGCTCACCTCCGCCCCCTGGTGGAACCAGCGATGGATCCACTCCAGTTCGCCTACCAGCATGGCATTGGGGTGGAGGATGCGGTGATCTTCCTCCTTCACCGTTCTCTGTCCCACCTGGAGAAGCCCGGGAATATGGTGAGGATCATGTTCTTTGACTTCTCCAGTGCTTTCAACACCATCCAACCGATGATCCTGAAGGACAAGCTGCTGCGCGCAGGGGTGGACCAGCACCTGTCATCATGGATCCTGGACTACCTCACGAACCGGCCTCAGTTTGTGAGAACCCGGGACTGTGTGTCCGACACGATCATCAGTAGCACGGGGGGCCCCCAGGGAACGGTGCTGGCTCCCTTCCTGTTCACTCTTTATACTGCGGACTTCTCACACAACACAACACACTGCCATCTACAGAAGTTCTCTGATGACTCTGCGATCGTTGGCCTCATCTCCAATGGAGATGAAGCTGAGTACAGAGGGTTTATCCAGGACTTCGTAGACTGGTGCCATCGGAACTGCCTCCAGGCAACGCAAGGAAAACTAAGGAGCTGGTGGTGGACTGCCGCAGGCATGGGCAGCCCCTCACAGCACCAGTAAATATACAGGGAACAGACATCGAGATGGTGACAGCCTATAAGTACCTGGGTGTTCATCTGAACAATAAACTAGACTGGTCACACAATACTGACGCACTCTACAAGAAGGGACAGCGCAGGCTGTTCCTGCTGAGGAGACTCAGGTCTTTTGGTGTACAAGGGGCGCTGCTGAAGACATTCTATGACACGGTGGTGGCATCAGCCATCACTTTTGGAGTGGTCTGCTGGGGCAGTGGCATTACAGCAGCCGATAGGAAGAGACTGAACAAACTGATTAAGAAAGCTAGCTCTGTCCTGGGGCAGCGCCTTGATCCGGTGGAGGAGATAGGAGAGAGAAGGACGGTGGCTAAACTGTCATCTCTGCTGGAGTCCGAGTTCCACCCTATGCAGGACGTACTGAATGCACTGAGGAGCTCATTTAGCAGCAGACTACATCATCCCAGGTGCACAACCGAGAGGTTTCGTAGGTCCTTCCTACCAACGGCTGTCAGACTGTACAACCTAAGCAGGGCTGCTCGCAGAGATAGCAAAAAGACGTAACAAACTAATAGTTTTTAAATGCAAAAGATGCAATAGACTTACACAATGGTCCCCTCCGGCATACAACTAGGAAAATACCGGTCGCTATGGAGGGTGAGAATATGTATGGGCACATAATCATACCATGTAGGATAACTAAGTAGAGGGTTATGCTGTTTCATCCCATCTAGCAACAATGCTCTGCACTGTGTGTGTTTATATATTTACATATTTATTCCATTTAGCTACAATGCTCAGCACTGGGTGTGTTCATATTTATATATCTATATATTTATTCCATCTAGCTACAATGCTCCGCACTGTGTTTTTATATATCTATATATTTATTCCATCTAGCTACAATGCTCCGCACTGTGTGTGTTTATATACTTACATATTTATTCCACCTAGCTGCAATGCTTCGTACTGTGGGTGTTTATATATTTACATATTTATTCCATCTAGCTACAATGCTCTGCACTGTGTGTTTATATATTCATATATTTATTCCATCCAGCTACAATGCTCTGCACTGTGTGTCTGTGTGTGTGTATATATATATTTTATAGTAATATGTACATATGTATATTAGCTGCTCTTGCTTGCTTGTTTTTTTTTCTTGCCTTCTGATTGTTGCTCTGAGTGTTGCTATCCCTGTGCTATTGCAATCCTGGAATTTCCCCGTTGTGGGACTAATAAAGGCTTATCTTATCTTATCTTATCTTATCTTAACTGTTGATGGCATATTAAAACCATTCACATATATTTGTAATCTATCATTTCAAACTGGCTCATTCCCGCAGAAAATGAAAATAGCAAAAGTAATACCATTATTCAAGCAAGGAAATCATCATCATCGGTGGTCACTCGTAGTCGAGTATGACTGTCCTCTCTCTTGGTCCTTGTGGGTCTTCAGGTGGCCATAGAGGCCAATTCTGGACCCGATTATTCTGCTGCAATGTGGGCAGGGGAATGTAATGGTGGTGGGTTTGGGTTGGTCCTGATTGTTGGTTGCTCTCTCCTTCCTGAGTCTGCGTTTGTCTTGTGCAGCATGATGGAGGTCAGCGTTGTACTGTGTGGCACCCTCACGGACAATGTTTCTCCAGGTCGCCCTATCGGTTGCCATATTTTCCCAAGCTTTTAGGTCTATGTGGCACTTCTTTAGGTTTGTTTTTATGTTGTCCTTAAATCTCTTCTTCTGGCCTCCTGGAGCCCGCTTCCCTTCAGCTAGCTGGGAGTACAGGACGTGTTTTGGGAGGTGAGAGTCAGGCATTCGGATAACATGGCCAGTCCATCTGAGCTGGTTTTGGGCAATGGTGGCAGTGATGGTGGGAAGGTTAGCCTCCTCCAAGACGCTGGTGTTGGTGCGTCTATCCTCCCAACTAATCCTGAGGATTTTTTGGAGGCATCTCTGATGGTGTGCCTCAAGTGCCTTTAAGTGCCTGCTGTATGTAGTCCAGGCTTCTGATCCATACAGGAGAGTGGGGAGCACCACCGCTTTATAAACCAGGATTTTGGTATTCGCTTGGAGATTGCGGTTCTCAAAGACTCTCCTCCTTAGCCTTGAGAAAGCCCCACTGGCACTGCTGAGGCGGTGGTGTATTTCATCATCGATGATGGCTTTTGATGAGAGGAGGCTGCCAAGATATAAGAAGTGGTCCACATTTTCCAGTCGGATGTTATCAGTGGAGATGTTTGGGGGTATGGCAAGTGTACTGCAGTTTGGTGATGGCTGGTGGAGTATTTGTGTCTTTTTTATATTGACGGCCAAACCGAGCTGTTTGTATGCTTTGGCAAAGGCAGACAAGATGCACTGAAGGTCCTCTTCTGAGAGGGCTACGAGAGCGTTGTCGTCTGCATACTGCAGCTCCATGATGGATATGGTGGTGGTTTGACCTTTAGCTCTAAATCGGTTGATGTTGAGAAGTTGACCGTCGATTCTGTATGTGATTTTGACTCCCGGGGGCAGATGTTGGTTCGTGAGATGGAGAATAGCAGCAATATAGATGGAGAGTAGTGTCGGAGTGATGACACATCCCTGTTTGACTCCCGTGTCAACCCTGAAGGGTTTTGTTTCGTCTCCACTGCCACTGAGTACCGTGGCAGACATATTGTCATGCAGCAGTCTCAGTACCTGGATGTATTTTTCTGGCCAGCCAATCTTTGCCAGAGCCAGCCAAAGGGCCTGACGGTTTACTGAGTCGAAGGCTTTGGTAAGGTCTATGAAAGCCATGTATAATGGTAGATTTTGTTCCCGGCATTTTTCGTGCAATTGGTGAGCAATGAAAATCATGTCTGTGGTGCCTCTGTTTGGGCGAAAACCACTCTGGGACTTGGGAAGAATGCTGTCTGACAGGGGGGTGAGTCTATTGGCCAAGACCCGGGCAAAGGCTTTCCCTATGGTGGGCAGGAGAGAAATGCCACGGTAATTCCCACAAACTGCCCTGTCCCCCTTTTTAAAGATTGAGACAATCAAGGCATCTCTGAGCTGTGCAGGGATTTCCTCTACTTCCCATATTTTCAGGAGCAGGGCATGGATGTGCTTCAGAAGATCAGGACCGCCTTTCTTCAGGACTTCTGCTGGGATGCTGTCAGGTCCAGCAGCCTTGTTGTTTCTCATCTTCCTGATGGGGTCCTGTACCTCATCCAAGCTAGGTGGTTTTCCCATGCTTTCCTCTATGGGCTGTTGAGGGAGTTGATCAAGGGCCTCCATCTCAGGAGTGGTGTCCCTGTTTAAGAGGTCCTTATAATGCTCTTTCCACCTGTCTGCAATTGCCTCCTTGTCCTTCAGAAGCGAGAGCCCATCTTTGGAGCGAAGGGGGGTTAGGCAGCGGTGGCTGGGGCCATATACCGCTCTTGTGGCATCAAAGAATCCTCTCGTGTCTCCAGAGTCGACAAGCTGCTGGATCTCCAGGGCCTTCTTTGTCCACCACTGGTTCTTCAATTTCCTAACAAGTGTTTGTACGGCTGCCTTCGCTTTGGCATGGGCTGCTCTTTTAACCTTGCAGTGAATGTTGTTTTGCCAGGTGATAAAAGTTTGCCGCTTAATGTCGATGAGCTGTTGGATCTCACTGTCATTCTCGTTAAACCAGTCTTGATGTCTCCACTTTTTATGACCGAGGACTCTTTTGCAGGAGTCCACGATGGCAGTGGAAAGTGTGCTCCAGTGTTTTTCAGTATCCTCTGGGTACTGTTTGGGCAAAGCTGCCCTAAGAGTATCGTGCAGCTGTTGTTGGTAGATAATGTCGTCCAACAACACAATGTTAAGCTTTGGCCGGCTCTGTCCTTTCTGCAACCTTCTTTTCTGCATTAAGCGGATAGACATGATGGAGCGAATGAGGCAGTGGTCAGTCCAGCAGTCATCTGCACTGGTCATTGCTCTGGTGTTAAGGACATCGCGGCGGTCTTTGGGGCGGACAATGATGTAGTCAATGAGATGCCATAATTTGGAGCGGGGATGCATCCATGATGTTTTGAACTTGGTTTTCTGACGAAAAAGTGTGTTGGTGATGACCAGGTTGTGCTCTGAGCACTTGGTTAGCAGTAGTATGCCATTGGAGTTTGTGTTTCCAACCCCTTCTCTCCCCAACGTGCCGCTCCATAGATGATGGTTTCGTCCCACTCTGGCATTAAAGTCTCCAAGCAGGATTAACTTATCCTCCTTTGGGACTTCAGATAGTATTTTGTCCAGGTCAGCATAGAAGGCCTCCTTTACTTCATCCTGTGCATCAAGCGTTGGGAGCGTAGGCACTAATAATGGTGGCCATTTGACTGCAGGCAAGCATCAGACGAATGGTCATTAGGCGCTCGTTGATGCCCACAGGGAGTTCATGGAGGTGGTTGATGAGGCAGTTCTTAATAGCAAATCCCACACCATGGATTTGTGGCTCATTTGCAGGCTTTCCCTTCCAAAAGAAAGTATACACGCCTTTTTTCTCCTTCAGCTGACCATCATCAGTCAGTCAGGTCTCGGGGAGTGCTGCGATGTCGATACGGAACTTCCTTAGCTCTCAGGAGATGATGGCAGTTCGCCTTTCAGGTCGATCACTGGCTAGGTTGTCCATAAGGGTTCGCACATTCCAGGCTCCAATATGTAATTTTGTATGTTTCTGACCGTGTGGTGGTGATCCCTCTGGATGCGGTATTCCAGACAGGATTTTGTGAGGCAGGCTATGTTTGGGGTACCTTTTCTAACCCCCTCCCCTACTGGGGTGAGCAGAGTGGATCCTAAATAGGGCTGCTCAGTCATGAGTGCAGCTGCCGAGAAGCTCTTTCTGCCTCAGTCCAAGAGCTTAACGACTGTATCAAGCACCCATCGCCTGTGTACCAGGTCGTGGCTAAGAACTCCCAGACTTCACTGTCCTGTCCCCGTTACCACTTCCTGATCGCCACAGGACTTTATCTTGTCCAAGATGTAAAGTGGATGGGCTCCCTTCGGGAGGACGCCTGCAAGTGACGTCTTTTATCGTGGGGAGACTGATGCGCCTGCAGCCACCACACGGTCCTTGGCAGAGAGGGGCCTGAATCCAGTGGCATGGAATCCAAAACGACTGGAGACCATTCTCTGTTGCAGCCTTCATCCGCCTTCAGTGTTGTTGTGACTCATGGTGTCATCCTCCGCACACTCCCGCCGTTGAGGTCTTTCTTTCTTTCTTTGGATCGCTCTTGGTCTGGGACCTCCCCCTCGACCTTACCGCCATGGGTGACCCTACCAGGAGCCAAAAGGCCCCCGACGGCATCGCTCTCGGGATCATTGGAACACACAAGGTTCTCCACTGTGACAAGGTGGCGATCCATGGAGAACTCAAGCAAGGAAATAAACACCAATACACAAACTACAGACCAGTATCGCTTCTCCCACAATTTTCAAAGATTCTGGAAAAACTTTTCAACAACAGATTAGAAAACTTTTTAAATAAACACGATGTGCTTAATCAGAACCAATATGGATTTACAGCCAAGAGTACAACATCGTTGGTGATAATGGAAGCAACAGAGGAAATAATAAATGCATTGGATCAAGGAAAACATGCAATTGGTGTATTTATAGATTTTAGAAAAGCATTTGATATAATAAATCATTCAATACTTCTTAATAAACTGCAAATGTATGGTATTTGGGGAATGGCTCTGAATTGGGTTACAAGTTAGCTATCTGAGAGACAACAGTTTGTGAAGATGGAAGAATATCTGTCTGGGTGTATGGGAATTTCCTGTGGAGTCCCCCAGGGGTCAGTATTGGGCCCCAAATTATTTAACATATAAATGATATATTCCAAGTTTCTAAATTATTAAAAATAATATTATTTGCTGATGATACTAATATATTTTATTCTGGAAATAATTACTGTATAATCAACTAATCCAACTAATCCAGTATATCAAGGATTCAGTGTACCCCGCCCGGTATGGGGTTACCGGGGCCCCACCCTGGAGCCAGGCCTGGGGGAGGGGCTCGAAGGCTAGCGTCTGGTGGCCGGGTTTCCACCCATGGGACCCGGCCGGGCTCAGCCCGAAGGAGTTACATGGGTCCGCCCTCCAGTAGGTTCACCACCTGCAGGAGGGATCATGGAAGTCCGGTGCTATGTGGATTAGGTGGCAGTCAAAGGCGGAGACCTTGGCGGACTGATCCCAAGCTTTCTAAACTGGCTTTTGGTACGTGGAATGTCACCTCTCTGGTGGGGAAGGAGCCTGAGCTGGTGTACGAGATTGAGCGATACCGGCTAGATATAGTCGGCCTCACCTCAACACACAGCTCCGGTTCCGGAACCAGTCTCCTGGAGAGGGGCTGGAGCTTGGCCTTTTCTGGAGTTGCCCCGGGCGAGAGGCGACGAGCAGGGGTAGGTATTCTTGTATCGCCCCACCTTGCTGCCTCTATATTGGAGTTTTCCCCGGTGGACGAAAGGGTTGCTTCCCTGCGCCTTCGGGTTGGGAAACGGGTCCTGACCATCATTTGTGCCTATGCACCAAATGATGTTTCAGAGTACCCACCCTTTTTGGAGTCTGTGACTGGGGTGCTGGAGGGTGCTCCTCCTGGAGACTCCATTGTCCTACTGGGGGACTTCAATGCGCACGTGGGCAACGACAGTGAAACCTGGAGGGGGGTGATTGGGAGGAACGGCCTGCCCGATCTGAACCCGAGTGGTGTTCAGTTATTGGACTTCTGTGCTAACCACAGTCTGTCTATAACGAACACCATGTTCAAGCATAAGGGTGTCCATATGTGCACCTGGCACCAGGACACCCTAGGCCGCAGGTCGATGATCGATTTTGTTATCGTATCATCAGACCTGCGACCGTATGTCTTGGACACCCGAGTAAAGAGAGGTGCAGAGCTGTCAACTGATCACCACCTGGTGGTGAGTTGGATCCGATGGCAGGGGAGGAAGCCATTCAGACCTGGTAGACCCAAACGTATAGTGAGGGTGTGCTGGGAGCGTCTGGCTGAGGCCCCTGTCCGGGAGGTCTTCAACTCCCACCTCCGGAAGAACTTCAACCACATTCCGAGGGAGTCTGGAGACATGGAGTCTGAATGGGCCATGTTCTCCACCTCTGTTGTTGAAGCGGCAGCCCAGAGCTGCGGCCGCAAGGTGGTCGGTGCATCTCGTGGTGGCAACCCCCGAACCAAGTGGTGGACACCAGTGGTGAGGGGGGCCATTAAGCTGAAGAAGGAGTCCTATCAAGCTTGGTTGGCTTGTGGGACTCCCGAAGCAGCTGAGGTGTACCGGCAGGCCAAGCGGAGTGCAGCTCGGGTGGTTGCTGAAGCAAAAACCCGGGTATGGGAGGAGTTCGGTGAGGCCATGGAACAAGACTTTCGGTCGGCTTCAAAGAGATTCTGGCAAACTGTTCGGCGGCTCAGGAGGGGAAAGCAGCTCCCCGTCCACACTGTGTATGGTGCGGATGGGACACTGTTGACTTCAACTGGGGATATCGTCGGGCGGTGGAAGGAATACTTCGAGGATCTCCTCAATCCCACTGATACGCCTTCCACAGAGGAAGCAGGGTTTGGGGACGAGGGGGATGACTCGCCTATCACAGGGGCTGAGGTCACCAAGGTGGTTAAAAATCTCCTTGGTGGCCGGGCCCCGGGGGTGGACGAGATTCGCCCCGAGTACCTCAAGGCCCTGGATGTTGTTGGGTTGTCATGGTTGACACGCCTCTGCAACATTGCGTGGAGGTCGGGGGCAGTGCCTTTGGCATGGCAAACCGGGGTGGTGGTTCCTCTCTTCAAAAAAGGGGACCGGAGGGTGTGCTCCAACTTTAGAGGGATCACACTCCTCAGCCTCCCTGGGAAGGTCTATGCCAAGGTACTGGAGAGGAGAGTCCGGCCGTTGGTCGAACCTCGGATTCAGGAGGAGCAATGTGGTTTTCGTCCTGGCCGTGGCACATCGGACCAGCTCTTTACCCTCTCGAGAATTCTTGAGGGTTCGTGGGAGTTTGCCCAACCAGTTTACATGTGTTTTGTGGACTTGGAGAAGGCATTTGACCGCGTCCCTCGTGGATAATCCATACTCTAAATAATGAATTAAGTAAGCTTAAAAAATGGATGGATTGTAATAAATTATCACTCAATATAGATAAAATTAAGGTAATGATATTTGGTAATTGTAAAAATAAAGGAGATATACATATTCATATAAATAATGTGATTATTGAAAAAGTTAAGGAGATTAAGTTTTTGGGTGTAATACTAGATGATAAAATTAGTTGGAAACCACACGTCAAATACATACAAAACAAAGTTGCAAAAAATATTGCAATTATAAATAAAATTAAGCAGGTCCTAGATTACAAATCACTTCATATCTTGTATTGCTCATTAGTACTTCCATACTTGACCAATTACATTGGTCAAGTATGTATTGTATAGAGGTCTGGGGTAACAATTATAAAAGTAAACTTAACCTGTTGCACTTCTGTGTACCCCGTTCGGGCACGACTCTGTGTCCTAGGACGCACGAGGGCGTCCGAGTACGCACACTGTGCGTCCTAGGGGGCACTGAAAAAAAAAACACCTGCATTTCCGTTTGTGACAGAGATCATCCTGCGCAGTTCGCCCCACACGGGACACGAACCCGCGACCTCTCAGTCAACTAACACACAGTTCGAGCATGGGAGACACAGCACGATCGCGCTGAGCTAAAGGTCCGACCGGTAGCTCAGCGCTACCGATACTGTATGAGGCTTTGGGAGGGAGGTTTTACTAACGTTCTACGCCGAACAGCACTAGTTGGCATCCGTTACACTCTCCCCCTTAAACCTCACTCCCATCCGGGTCACGGCACCATTGTGACAGAGATCATCCTGCGCAGTTCGCCCCACACGGGACACGAACCCGCGACCTCTCAGTCAACTAACACACAGTTCGAGCATGGGAGACACAGCACGATCGCGCTGAGCTAAAGGTCCGACCGGTAGCTCAGCGCTACCGATACTGTATGAGGCTTTGGGAGGGAGGTTTTACTAACGTTCTACGCCGAACAGCACTAGTTGGCATCCGTTACACGTTCTTCCACTACAGACACAGCCGCGAACAGAAAGCCAAAGGAGTGCTTTGATTGGTTTAGATGTGAATGACCTCTCATTCGACTAATAAGAGCCTTGAATTGGGTTTCTGAAACCTTGAAGAACCAATGACTGAAAACCTAGCAAGAAGGACCCGCCTACCAACGGCTGTGAATACAGCCAGCCAATTGAAGCACAGATGTTCGAAAGCTGTTTTGTGTAAGGCTGGGTGACACACAGGCGTGCGCCAGTCTTTTTTTCTAACTACTGTTCTTATTTGTTTTGAAAAATCGTTCGCCAAAACCGCAATCATGGAAGCGCAAAACCGCAATAATGGAATTATGGTTTGACCGGGTCGCGAGACCAGAACCACGAGTCCGTAACAAGCAGACCAACGTCACGTTCGTCTGACAATGAGGAAGAGAAGTTCGCCAGCTACGCTGCTGTTGTGAACAGGTAAGTGTTATAAGCTAAATTATTCTTTATCCGTGAAAATTGTAATCAAAAATGACTTTTGACCGATCGGTAAATTACAACTGTGCGTCATCGCCACATGACGGACCGCGGCGCAGGAACGATGTCCGTCCTCTGTAGCGGGGGGGGGGAGAAACCCCCCCACACACACACACACACAGCCCTGAGTGTCACCTTTCATTAGAGCCCAAGATCAAGCTTCTATATTGAATCATTCAAAAGTTACAGATATTTTTCCAAACTGTGCCATTTGGCACAATATGGCACAGCTCAAAAATGCCTGGGAACAGCCTGAGAACAAAGCTGTGTAATATATTCATTTTTTGTGGTATTGTTACAAAATTTTGACCTCAGCTGGATAACACTTGATTCTACATTTCTGTTGCATTTTCCAGCCCGGATCTGAAGCTGTGTGTTATTTGCAAGCATTTGTATCCAAAAAAACACCCAGGCGAAATTTATTTTCTTCAAGTTCACTATGTTTAGATGACTGTTACTCAGTGGCCGGAGCACTTAGAGAGATTATGACTGTTTTGCCAAAAAATTCAAAGTGTTTTCTTTTAAATGAGACCAACCCCATGAAGATGCTGCAAAGGGTTGAAGAACAGCTTTTGATTTACTTTGGGCACATTATTTTTTCAGAATCAGAATCAGCTTTATTGGCCAAGTATGCACAACACATACAAGGAATTTGACTTTGGCTAAAAACTTGCTCTCATTGTTCAGGTGGAGGATTTAAATAAGGATTCAATGACAACAGAGTATGTACAGTAAATTACAGTTTTTTGGCGTTTTTAGGGAAATTGACCAGAGTGCAAGGGGTCTAACTAGGTCTCTAACTAGGTCTCTAACTCCCAAGTCTCTACTAGTTCATGATCTATCAATTGATCATCAGATTGATTTAATATCCCTTACAGAGACTTGGCTAGGGCAAGATGATTATGTTGGTTTAAATGAATCACTCCCTCTGGTTATCTTCTACGGAGAAAGCTCCTACGGAGAAAGCTCATTTCAACCGCTTGTATCCGCGATCTCGTTCTTTCAGTCATTACCCAAAGCTCGTGACCATAGGTGAGAGTAGGAACGTAGATTGACTGGTAAATTGACAGCTTTGCCTTAGAACTAAGCTCCCTCTTCACTACAACAGACCGGTACAACGTCCGCATCACTGCAGATGCTGCTCCAATCCGTCTGTCGATCTCTTGCTCCATTTTCCCCTCACTCGTGAACAAGACCCCAAGATACTTAAACTCCTCCACTTGGAGCAGGAGCCTGTCCCCAACCCAGAGAGGACAATCCACCTTTTTCGGCTGAGGACCATGGACTCGGACTTGGAGGTGCTGATTCTCATCCCAGCCGCTTCACACTCAGCGGCAAACCGTCCCAGCAAGAGCTGTAGGTCATTGCTGGATGAAGCCAACAGGACAACATCATCTGCAAACAACAGAGATGAGATCCTGTGGTCACCAAGCAGGACACCCTCCATTCCCTGGCTGCGCCTAGAAATCCTGTCCATAAAAATTATGAACAGGATCGGTGACAAAGGGCAGCCCTGGCGGAGTCCAACTCTCACTGGGAATGAGTCCTACCGAGTGTTGGCAATACGAACCAAACTCTCACAACGGTCATACAGAGACCGAATAGCTCGTAACAACAAGCCCGATACCCCATACTCCCGAAGCACCCCCCACAAAAATCCACGAGGGACGCGGTCAAATGCCTTCTCCAAGTCCACAAAACACATGTAAACTGGTTGGGCAAACTCCCACGAACCCTCAAGGATTTTCGAGAGGGTAAAGAGCTGGTCCGATGTACCACGGCCAGGACGAAAACCACATTGCTCCTCCTGAATCTGAGGTTCTACCAATGGCCAGACTCTCCTCTCCAGTACCTTGGCATAGACCTTCCCAGGGAGGCTGAGGAGTGTGATCCCTCTAAAGTTGGTGCACACCCTCCGGTCCCCTTTTTTGAAGAGAGGAACCACCACCCCGGTTTGCCATGCCAAAGGCACTGCCCCCAACCTCCACGCAATGTTGCAGAGGCGTGTCAACCATGACAGCCCAACAACATCCAGGGCCTTGAGTTACTCATGGCGAATCTCGTCCACCCCCGGGGCCCGGCCACCAAGGAGGTTTTTAACCACCCTGGCGACCTCAGCCCCTGTGATAGGCGAGCCATCCCCCTTGTCCCCAAACCCTGCTTCCTCCGTGGAAGGTGTATCAGTGGGATTGAGGAGATCCTCAAAGTACTCCTTCCACCGCTCGACGATATCCCCAGTCGAAGTCAACAGTGTCCCATCCGCACCATACACAGTGTGGACGGGGAGCTGCTTTCCCCTCCTGAGCCGCCGGACAGTTTGCCAGAATCTCTTCGTGGCCGACCGAAAGTCTTGTTCCATGGCCTCACTGAACTCCTCCCAAACCCGGGTTTTTGCTTCAGCAACCACCCTAGCTGCACTCCGCTTAGCCTGCCGGTACACCTCGGCTGCTTCGGGAGTCCCACAAGCCAACCAAGCTTGATAGGACTCCTTCTTCAGCTTAATGGCCCCCCTCACCACTGGTGTCCACCACTTGGTTCGGGGGTTGCCACCATGAGATGCACCGACCACCTTGCGGCCGCAGCTCTGGGCTGCCGCTTCAACAACAGAGGTGGAGAACATGGCCCATTCAGACTCCATGTCTCCAGACTCCCTCGGAATGTGGTTGAAGTTCTTCCGGAGGTGGGAGTTGAAGACCTCCCGGACAGGGGCCTCAGCTAGACGCTCCCAGCACACCCTCACTATACGTTTGGGTCTACCAGGTCTGAATGGCTTCCTCCCCTGCCATCGGATCCAACTCACCACCAGGTGGTGATCAGTTGACAGCTCTGCACCTCTCTTTACTCGGGTGTCCAAGACATACGGTCGCAGGTCTGATGACACGATAACAAAATCGATCATCGACCTGCGACCTAGGGTGTCCTGGTGCCAGGTGCACATATGGACACCCTTATGCTTGAACATGGTGTTTGTTATGGACAGACTGTGGTTAGCACAGAAGTCCAATAACTGAACACCACTCGGGTTCAGATCGGGCAGGCCGTTCCTCCCAATCACCCCCCTCCAGGTTTCACTGTCGTTGCCCACGTGCGCATTGAAGTCCCCCAGTAGGACAATGGAGTCTCCAAGAGGAGCACCCTTCAGCACCCCAGTCACAGACTCCAAAAAGGGTGGGTACTCTGAAACATCATTTGGTGCATAGGCACAAATGATGGTCAGGACCCGTTTCCCAACCCGAAGGCGCAGGGAAGCAACCCTTTCGTCCACCGGGGAAAACTCCAATATAGAGGCAGCAAGGTGGGGGGATACAAGAATACCCACCCCTGCTCGTCGCCTCTCGCCCGGGGCAACTCCAGAAAAGGCCAAGCTCCAGCCCCTCTCCAGGAGACTGGTTCCGGAACCAGAGCTGTGTGTTGAGGTGAGGCCGACTACATCTAGCCGGTATCTCTCAACCTCATGCACCAGCTCAGGCTCCTTCCCCACCAGAGAGGTGACATTCCACGTACCAAAAGCCAGTTTAGAAAGCTTGGGATCAGTCCGCCAAGGTCTCCGCCTTTGGCCGCCACCTAATCCACATAGCACCGGACCCCCATGATCCCTCCTGCAGGTGGTGAGCCCACTGGAGGGCGGACCCATGTAACTCATTCGGGCTGAGCCTGGTCGGGTCCCATGGGTGGAAACCCAGCCACCAGACGCTAGCCTTCGAGCCCCTCCCCCAGGCCTGGCTCCAGGGTGGGGCCCCGGTAACCCCATACCAGGCGGGGTACACTGAATCCTTGATATACAATTTATCATGAGAGTCTGTTGGATCGTTCTTAGTCTGGCCCTTCACCCAGGACCAGTTTGTCTTGGGTGACCCTATCAGAGGCAAATTGTCCCGGACAACATAGCTCCTGGGATCACTGGGGCATGCAAACCCCCCCATCACAATAAGGTGACGATCCATGAGGGGGAGGGGGATCCAACCACATCTCTTATTTAAATTCAGAAAATGGAATAATCAATGAAAATAGCTTGATCTCCAACATGTTTAATGAATATTTTGTTAATATAGGAAAAAAGATCGCCAACTCCACTGTGTCATCAGCAAATACAAGTAGCGCTGACAATGTCGTCAACATAAGTGCTTACTCAATGTTTATGAAAGAAACAGATGAAAAAGAAATTCTTGACATTGTTAACAAATTCAAAGACAACTGTAATGATTTCAGTATGTTCTTGGTTAAATGTATAATTGTATTGTTAAACACTTCACTTACATATGCAGCATGTCACTTACTGCTGGTAAATTTCCAAAGAAAATGAAAATAGCAAGAGTTGTTCCTCTGTATAAGACTGGTGACAAACAGTCATTGTCAAACTACAGACCCATCTGCTTGTTACCTCAGTTCTCCAAAATACTGGAAAAAATATTTAAGAGACTAAATGATTTCATTGATAAGCACAATATACTCTGTGAACAACGGTATGGATTCAGGAAGAACCGGGCCACCTCACTGGCACTCATGGACGTTGTTGAACAGATTACGGATGCAACAGATAGAAGAGAATACACAGTGGGAATATTTCTGGACTTGCAAAAGGCATATGATACAGTTGACCATAAATTACTCCTCAGTAAATTACATAAGTATGGCATCAGAGGAATTGCTTTTGACTGGTTACACAGCTATTTAGAAGACAGATATCAATATGTTCATGTGAATAATACAGACTCTTGAGTTGCTGAAAATGACGTATGGGGTACCACAGGGTTCTGTGCTTGGTCCACTAAATTGCTAAATTGCTCAAGTGTATTTTATTTGCAGATGACAACTTTTTTTTGTAGTAGAGAAAATCTTAAGCAGCTTCTGGATTCAGTAGAAAATGAACTTCAACAAATCTATCAATGGTTCACTGCCAATAAATTATCTATTCACCTTGGAAAAACAAAATGTATAATATTTGGAAACCGCAAATTGTATAATCACAGAAAAATTAAAATAAACAATGTTGAAATTGACACAGTTTTCGAAACCAAGTTCCTAGGGGTCGTTGTTGATAACAAACTAAATGAAATCACACATAAATTATGTCAAAACTAAAATGTCTACATCCATTGCCGTACTGTATAAAGTTAAGGATCTCCTGTGTCAGAAATCTCTTTGCACTTTATATAATTCACTGATGGTTCCTTTTATTTTTTTATATATATATATATATATATATGTTTATTGAGCTTTTGAGGGCCACAAGTAATACAGAAAAAGCAAATAGCAAGAAATGACAAAGAGAACCCTCTTTTTCAGCCCCCACACTCCCACCCCATCATCCCATCTCCACACACAAAAAAACCCCCAAAACAAAATAATAATAATAATAATAATAATAATAAATACCACAATACAATACAAATTTGTCAGAAGCAGAAGAATTGCATCCTGAAAACACAATCGGAAATAATGGTGGTCTATTTGGTAATGCACTTTGACCTCTCAGTCCAAGCAAGACCATAGAGGCCACTCCGGAGGGCCTGGGCACCATCTCCTCCTATATAACTCAAAAAGGGGTCCCATATATCAAAAAAATTAAAAGGTTTGTCTTTGAACCAGAAGCTAATAGCTTCTAATGGGATAAGTTCCATCACACCACGAATCCAATGTGTAACTGTAGGAGCAGAGTCTGAGATCCATAAAAGAAGAATACATCTTCTTGCACAAAAGAGAAGCACCTGCAACAATTTGAGTGTGGAGGAGTGAAGATTCAGTGGGGTAGGATTTACTCCTAGAATACAGCTAAGAGGTGTGAGGGCTAGATTTTTCTTGAATATAATATCAATTTCTTTACAAATTTTTACCCAGAAGTCATTAATAGGAGGACATTTAAATAAACAATGAAAATATGAACCTTCAGAAATTTTACACTTATTACAAAATTTTGAAAATAGAGGGTTAAACTTATTTAGGCCGTGAGCAGCTGCTACTTTTCGTTCAGTTTCGTGGCACCCAATGGGAAACTAAAATTTTAGTGTTTCTAAATTAAGATTACATTATTGTAAGACAAAATATCGATGTTCCCACTTCCAAAGGTGTGGATAGCTGTATGAAAAATGCGATTGAAGTCAGTCGGTAATAATTGTCTGGCTACCTTAAACATGGCCCAGTCTGGGACGTTTTAACCAATCAGCGTCGTCCCTTTGGTCATGTGACAACAAAATGGTAGCGCCCACAGGGGTAGCGTGCGCTGAAAGCCTCTCCTGTGTTATTCACATTTCCGATAAGTTTTCGGGCAGTATCACTCGTTTTACTAAAGCATCGTGGGCAAAAGTACGTGAGTGTGCCCAAAAATGGCTTGTACTTGACGAACCCCAACAGAAAGTAGCAGAACAACGTCACGACTTGTTCGAGAAAGGTGAGTGGCAGCCATTGTTTATGGTTGTACTGCGTGTGCCCTGGAGTCGTTTGGCTCCGATCATTTGTAACTCTAAATATGAACTAAAATGGAACCCTAGATGTCTAAAACCTTTGTCAACCGCTCACAGGGTGACCTAGTCCTGGTCTAAGACTCCGAGTAGGCCGATCTGGGGGTGTGAAGGCTAATAACCAAGGGACTCTGGGTGCCAGGTAACATAGTCCTAGTATAGATCTAGATGATGCAGATCGACTCACTCTGATGATGCATCTATCCCCAGAACCCACCCTGGGCCTGAATTATAGTCAAAATATACCACTACCACAAAGTAGCTCAAATGGGAAAAGGGTAGCAATCCCAATGAGCTTAACTCTGAGTCTGAGGGTTGGATGTACTTCTCAGCCCAAGCCCAAGGGGTGCAGTGTACTAGTAGGTGAGAGAGGAACAAGTTTGGGCATACATTTATATAGTTTGCACATAGTCACACCCATACTATCAAGCCTTAGGCGGATGGAAAATGGCCTGTTAAGGAAAGCCCATATGTTTGTGATGTGTCACCCAAGAAAGGTTAAACTCATGGCAGCAGCAGTCGCCTGTATACTTTATGCTCTCAATAAATATGGGCACACGGTCTGTGCTTGCCATTTTGCAAGTTTACATTGAGCAGTGACTAGGTTGCACAAGGTCTCTTATTATAAGCTCACTGTTAATGTGAAAATTATCTGCAATCTATATATGTTTTATATCTCTATGGGTACAAGGTAGGCCTAATGTTATAATACCCTATGGTCCATGAGTAGGTGCAAGGCCATGCAAGGCATCAGATCTCAGCTGCACTGATCTATGCGCCTGCATCGATTGCATGAATCGTGTTCTTACAGAATCTGAAAGATCTGTGGAAGCAGAGGAGGAAGAAAATGAGGGAGATGATTCTGGTGATGAATAAGGTGGAGGTTGAATACAGGTTGTATCAGGATATGACAGCTATACATGTTGGATTTATGTAAATTAGCAGAGTTCTTTGACACTCAATCACATAACTGACCAGGAATCGATTTCTCGGGTCAACGTTATTTGGAAAAGATGTATCAAACGTGATTCTAGGTAGAGTGGTTAAGAAGTTAGGCTATCCATGCCTATGATGGCCATCTTGGATTTATTTAAATGAGTGGAGTTCTTTGACCCTCAATCACACAAGTGACCTCAGAAATTGATTCCTGGGCATAACATTATCCGAAAATGATGCCTCAAACGTGATTCTAGGTAGACTGATTAAAAAAGTTCATCCATCCATGACGGCCATTTTTGATTTATGCAAATAAGCGGAGTTCTTTGACCCTCAATCACATATTTGACCTCAGAAATCAATTCCTCGGGTCAACATTATGCAGAAAAGACGTCTCAAACATGATTCTAGGTTAGAATGGTTAAGAAGTTGGACTATCCATGCCTGTGGTGGCCATCTTGGATTTATGCAAATGAGTGGAGTTCTTTGAGCCTCAATCACAAAAGTGACCTCAGAAATCGATTCCTGGGCATAACATTATCGGAAAATGATGTCTCAAACGTGATTCTAGTTGTACTGATAAAAAAGTTAGGCCATTCATGGCAGCCATCTTGGATTTATGAAAATTAGTGGAGCCCTCAATCACATATCTGACCTCAGAAATTGATTCCTCGGGTCAACATTATCCAAAAAAGACGTCTCAAACGTGATTATAGGTAGAGTGGTTCAAAATATAGTCCATCCACACCCATGGTGGCCATCTTGGATTTATGCAAATTAGCGGGGTTCTTTGACCCTCAGTCACACTAATGACCTCGGAAATCGATTCCTCGGGTTAACATTAGCCGAAAAGGACGTCTCCAACGTGATTCTAGGTAGAATGGCTAAAAAGTTAGTCCATCCATGGCAGCCATCTTGGATTTATGCAAATTACCGTGGTTCTTTGACCCTCAATCACACAGTCAATCTCAGAAATCGATTCCTCGGCTCAACATTATCTGAAAAAGAGGCCTCAAACGTGTTTCTAGGTAGACTGGTTGAAATGTTAGGCCATTCATTCCCTTGGTTAGTCGTGGCAGCCATCTTGGATTTATGCAAATTTGACATAGCTATCCACACGACTGGCGCCTAGCGGCTGCCCCGGCCTTGGATGCGCTCTGCAGAGCGTGCCCAAATGCCAAGTCACGTTTCGTTACCTTGTATTCATACATGTGTAATGACAATAAAGTTGAATCTCAATCTCTCAATCTCACACCTTTGACAGTGGGAACATCGATTTT
Organism: Pholidichthys leucotaenia; assembly: GCA_020510985.1. NCBI lineage: Eukaryota > Metazoa > Chordata > Actinopteri > Cichliformes > Pholidichthyidae > Pholidichthys > Pholidichthys leucotaenia. The sequence goes on from CM035841.1 coordinate 121,476,808, forward strand.
TGGATACAGCAGGGTTTTTTTTACATAGAAATCATCAAAGATCACATAGTTCCCAGTTGGGTGCCACGAAAATCCTTTTCTAGCCACATTTTGAGGGAGCTGTTCACGGCCTATATTGCATTTCACTGGAGTAATATGAAGCCTGTATATGAGTAGCATAAAAGAGGGCCACTGCACTGTTATACTAAATAAGACAATACAATGGAGAAACAGGGTGTAACCAAAATAATCTCATATAATGTAAAAGGGATCCTGAATCCAGTTAAAAGATCCAATATTCTTGGCAAAATGAAAAAAGACAAAGCAGGAATAATATTTTTACAGGAAACCCACCTAACAGACTTGGAGCACACTAAACTTAATAGACAAGGGTTTAAACTGATCTCTTCATCTTCATATAAGTCAGGGAGGAGGAGGGGGGTAGTGACATTGATCTCAACCAAAAATATATTTGAAAAAAATTCAGAACACAAAGCTAAAGAAGGGAGATTTAGCATGGTACTGGGTCGGCTAGAGGGAGAAGATATCACCCTGCTGACTGTATATGCACCTCCAGGGGCTAACTGGAAATTTTATAAAAATGTATTTGACCTAATGATAACTAAAGCCCAAGGTTTAGTGATATGTGGTGGAGACTTCAATCTAAGGCTGAATCCATACTGGGATGCATCAGGTAATTCTCCACATCAAAATAACACTCAGGACTTCCGGTCTGGACGCCATGGCGACTGCAGCTTAACACTGAAGTTCTCAGACCCAATCCAGGATAACACATTGAAAATCAAACTTAACGGATTTTTGGAGGAGTGAAAATCAAAAGACAAAATCATCATGTCTAAAGGAAAACAGAAGAAACTGAAATTCTCCAGGCCAGGACACGTATCGGCCGGAGAATCCGAACTGGAAGATCTCCGTTCAGAAGACGAGGAACTGGTGATAGCTAACAAAAGGGTTAGCCTGAAATCACTATTTGAGGAGCTACGACGATTTCGCCGAGATGTTACGGCCGAATTTCGGGAATTCAGAGAAGAATTGAAAAGGACAAACAGCAGAGTGGACCAGGCCGAGAACCGAATCTTGGAAACAGAGGATCGAATAAAAGTGCTCGAAGATTCTGTGCTAGACCTACGCAAAAGACAAGCAGCTATAGAGGCTAAGCTAACCGACCAAGAAGGAAAACAAAGAAGAGACAACATAAGAATTCATGGTCTGATAGAAGGAACCGAAAATGGTTTTAACTCAATGGCAGAATGCGTGGAATCCTTACTAAGAGAGAAATTGGATATTCCACAAACCACCGACTTGAAGATAGAAAAGGCACATCGTTCATTAGCCGCTAGGCCGGCGGCGGAAGCGCCCCCACGTTCGGTGTTGGTAAGATTTTCCAATTTCAAAATAAAACAAGAGGTTGTAAGACTGGCCTGGCAGAAAAAAGGATTTATGCACCAGGAGAGAAAAGTCTACGTGGAACACGATTACGCCCCGGAGGTCCTTAAAAAGCGCAGGGAATACAATGACGCGAAAAAGGTGTTAAGAGAGAAGAAATTGCGCTTTCAGACACCATTTCCTGCGAAGTTAAGGGTCTTCTACGGCGATGAAACGTGTCTCTATAATTCGGCGGAAGAAGCAACAGCTGACATGGCGAAAAGAGGCCTCCCGGTAACGGTATTTAAACCCGCAACAGACCCGAGTGAGAAGATCAAAACGCAAACATGGACAACACAAAGACCTTCAAAATCCACGGACCAGCAGCGGGAAACCCAGCACCAGAGCGTCGCGGATAAACTATCCGTTTTCAGGTTGGAATAGCGACCTTTTTTTTTTTTTTTTTTTTTTTTCTCTTGAATCAATCCGCACATCCAACCCCCCTCATACAAGGTAACAAACATTAAAGGAGATGCATATTCAGCATGTGGTAAAACATTTCATGGAACAATCATATTATTTGAAACAAATAAGTCTTTGTAATAAAAAAAAAAAAAAAACTTGTTAAAATAGAAATGTGACAATAATCCACATGTTCTCCTCATACTAACAAATACTGTTTTTGCGTGAATGTTTGATGTGATGGGGGTGGGAGGGTGCACACAATTTCACAGGGTTTAGGCATAAAAGGAAAAAAAAAAAAAATCATTACAAGTTTGGATTGGGTTCTGAAACTCACGTTAAAAGCATGGGACTACTTTCAGTGGTAAGAGAGGGCCCTCAACACGTAACAGAGTTTGAGGAATTTCCCTCAGAGCCTTCACTCCATCAAGGCTCTTACAGGGTCTTTAAAAAGACCTCAGCTCAGGAAGTTCTTATGACAGCTTTTTGTTTTAAAGTTTTTTACACTATGTTCTTAATGTTTTTCTTGTTTTTAATGTTCTTTCAGTTTCTGAGTAGCACAAAAGAGGGCCACCACACAGTTATACTAAACAAAACAACACAATGGAGAAACAGGGTGTAACCAAAATAATTTCATATAATGTAAAAGGAATCCTGAATCCAGTTAAAAGATCCAAGATTCTAGGCAAAATGAAAAAAGACAAAGCAGGAATAATACTTTTACAAGAAACCCACCTAACAGACGTGGAACACAATAAACTCAGTAGACAAGGGTTTAAAATGATCTCTTCATCTTCATATAAATCAGGGAGGAGGAGGGGAGTAGCGACATTGATATCAACCAAAATTACATTTGAAAAAAAATCAGAACACAAAGATAAAGAAGGGAGATACAGTTTGGTAACTGGGCGGCTAGAGGGAGAAGATATCACCCTGCTGAATGTGTATGCTCCCCCAGGGGCTAACTGGAAATTTTATAAAAATGTATTCGACCTAATGATAACTAAAGCTCAAGGTTTAGTGATATGTGGTGGGGACTTCAATCTTAGACTGAATCCATACTGGGATGCTTCTGGTAATTCCCCACATCAAAATAACACCCAAAACAGGAAGACTCGGATGCTACTAAAAGAATTGGGAATCTGTGACGTGTGGAGGGAACTCAACCCCAGTGTAAAAGACTATACATTTTACTCAACTCCACATTCATCTTACTCAAGGATTGACTATTTTTTTATGTTTAATAGAGACATTGGAAGAGTAAAAACATGTAAAATAGGACTGATGGATCTCTCCGACCACAGTCCGATCTACATGGACTTAAATATCCAAAAATACACAAATAATACATTTTCTTGGAGGTTAAATTCAAATGTCCTGAAAGGACCATTGAAAGATGAATTGGAATCAGATATTCTCAGATATTTGGAAGATAACGATAATGGAGAAGTATCCCCTTTAATACTGTGGGATGCATGTAAAGCTGTAATAAGAGGAAAGATTATTGCAAAACTGGCAACCCAAAAGAAACTAAGACAAGAAAAACTATCCACATTAGAGTCAGAACTTAGGAACCTAGAAAAAGAACACAAAGGCAACACTCATTCTACTGACTCGCTCAAGGTTAAGGAAATTAAAAACCAAATAAATGAGATCTACACAATAGAAATCCAGAAGAAACTTACATTTCTGAAACAAAAATACTATGAAGCAGGCAGTAAATCGGCAAAATTGCTAGCCTATAAATTGAGGAAACATCAAACAGAAAGAGCAATCTACAAAATCAGAGACCCAGTATCAAAGGAAATAAAATTCAGAATTCAGGATATTCTTAAAAACTTCGAGAATTACTATAAGAACTTATACTCCCACAAAAAACATAAAAACGCATCCGAGGCACTCCTAAACACATTAAACCTTCCCCAACTTACGGAGTCACAAAATAAAACACTACTGTCAGAAATACATCCTAAAGAATTGGAAAAAGCAATTATGAAACTTAAAGCTAACAAATCCCCAGGAGCTGATGGCTATACAGCAGAGTGGTACAAAACCTTTAAACAGCAACTATCTCCTCTCCTCCTGAAAACATTTAATTATGTCCTCCACACAGGGGAAATCCCCCCCTCCTGGAGAGAAGGGGTCATTGCAGTTATACCAAAACCTGAAAAGGATAAACTAGAGTGCTCCAACTACAGACCAATCAGTGTACTAAATCAGGACTATAAGCTTTTTACCATTATCCTTGCCAAAAGGTTAGAAAATATACTGACAGACCTAATTCATTTAGACCAAACAGGTTTTATAAGACAAAGACAGACACAAGACAACATTCGACGCACTTTACACATAATTCATCATATAAAAAAATATAACTTAAATGCAGTCATATTGGGATTAGATGCTGAAAAAGCATTCGATTCGGTTGACTGGTCTTTTCTATATAGAATCTTATCCAGTTTCAATTTTCATAACAACTTCATTAGAACTATACAGGCATTATATAAAAAACCAACAGCTAAAATAAGGATTAACGGTAATTTATCATCATCTTTTGAACTGGAAAGAGGATGTCGTCAGGGCTGCCCCCTGTCTCCACTGCTCTTTGCAATCTTCATAGAACCTCTGAGCCAATGGATAAGACAAAACCAAAAAATTCAAGGTATTACACTTGGTCAGAAGGAACATAAAATAGCACTCTTTGCTGATGACATTTTAATATACCTAGGGCAGCCGGACACTTCTTTACCAGAACTAACCTCAGTTTTTTCAGAGTATGGAGATTTATCGGGGTACAAATTAAATATGCATAAAACCCAAGTTTTAACATTCAACTATGACCCAAATCATTATTCACTAAGCAAACTCAAAACTAAATGGGAGTCGGAATCTATGAAATATCTGGGGGTCAATATCCCGAAACAACTCAACAAAATTATATCACTAAACTATGATCCACTGGTGACAAAAATAAAATCTGACCTAGCAAGATGGAATATGATACCATTCTTGGGTACTGCACAAAGAATTGAAGCAGTCAAAATGAATATACTTCCACGTCTTCTATACCTTTTCCAAACAATACCGGTAGAACCTCCCAAAAAAACATGGCAGGAGCTGGACAGAAGGATCTCAAGATTCATATGGCAGGGCAAGAGACCTAGAATCAGATATAGAACCCTACAGCTAAACAAAGACAAAGGTGGGCTCGCGCTGCCAAATATCAGGGACTACTTTAAAGCCGCACAAATTAAAACTTTAGTAGAGATATGTAACCCAGTCTACACTGCACAATGGAAGGAGATCGAATGCCAAATAACAAATGACATCCCCCTACAGGCGATAATAGGGAACAATGTCTTACCTAAGCTTTTGAATAACACTAACCCGTGGATAGAGACCCCGCTAAAAATTTGGTTTAAGATAGTCAGAGAGAATCAAACTAAAGAGCCCTTTCGACTTCTGCAATGGATCGCCTATGATCAGGACTTTACTCCTAATAAAACAGACACCAGATTTAAAAAGTGGAAGGAGAAAGGGCTGATAAAATATTACGATTTTTTTAAAGGGCAAATCTTAAGAAGTTTTGAAGATTTGAAAAAACAAGGCCGAATAAATCAAGACCTTTACAGGTTCTTCCAGCTTAGACACCACATAAACAATATACTTAAAAAGGAGGTTTTGGAAAGGGCCCAGTCAGGTGTTCTGAAGGTCTTCTTAATGGCATATAAAGGGATCCCAGGGATCAGATACATTTCTAAAATATACCATGGTCTTCAAGACTTAAAAGGAGACAACACATCTTATATAAAAGAGAGATGGGAAAAAGAGGGGAATTTCACTTTACAACTGGAAATATGGGAAAAGCTAAATAAACAGCAATGGAAAAGTACCTCATCCCTGCAGTGGAGAGAATTTGGATGGAAAAACTTGGCAAGATTTTTCAGAACACCTGCACAAAACAAATTTACCCATAAGGGATTGAACTGTTGGCGCTTGTGTGGTGAAAAGACTGCAAATCATTTTCATGTGTTTTGGTCATGCCCAGTTATCCACCAATATTGGGCCAAGGTACAGACAATATTGGGGAAAATATTCAAAATTACAGTTCCCTTTTCTTTTGTAACTTTGTATTTGGGTTTACTACCGGACTCACTGGAAAGACGAGGAGAAAAATACTTATTCAATGTTTTAATATTGGCAAGCAAAAAAGCTCTAACTAAAAAATGGATGTTGAAGGACTGTCCTACACCTGAAGATTGGACTAACGTGATCCAAGACATTTACTCGATGGAAAAGTTGACATTCGCACTGAGACAGGACATGGATGTGTTCATGAACTTTTGGCAACCCTGGACCGCATATGTGTCTTCCATTAGATCTAATCTTTGACAAATACCATTTCAATAATGGTTCCGCTCTTTGTTCCAACGCTACTCAGATGCTCTTTTATCTTTATTTACTTACTTTTTCTTTTTGTTTGTTTTTTACTGGTTTGTTTGTTTGTTTTTTTGTTATTTGTTTCTTGTTTTTTTTTCTCTTTAATTTCACTTTTTCTTTCACTTTAAAAAAAAAAAAAGGGGTGTTGTAAGAATTAATCTTCCAATGTTGTCAGATATCAGAAAATAAGGGAACATGTGATGAAAATGTAAACACTGCATTGCTGTAACGACCTGTATACCCTTTACAAAAACTTAAAAAAAAAAAAAAAATAACACTCAAAGTAGAAAAACTCGGATGCTACTAAAAGAAATGGGAATCTGTGACGTGTGGAAGGAATTCAACCCAGTGTAAAAGATTACACATTTTACTCAGCACCACATTCATCATACTCAAGGACTGACTATTTTTTTATGTTTAATAGAGACATTGGAAGAGTAAAAACATGTAAAATAGGACTGATGGGAGGGGGGGCGCTCGTGCGCAGTAATGGAGTAGACGTGTTTCTACGAGGCTCCGTCGCAGACTTCTAAATTTTGTTTATTTCTGCTACACCTACTTACCAACTTTTTGCCTACTTATCATCAGAGCTGTTTCTAACTAACCTCCAATCATGCCACCCAAGAGAGACGAGGTAAAACCATCAAATTCAGCCTCGGCTAGTGCTAGCAACGAAGCTATATTAGCTGCAGTTAACAAATATGGTGCTGAGCTAGCTAAAGTTTCAACGCAGATGGAAGAGTTGAAAAAGTCTGTGGAGGGTCGCATAAGCACAGTGGAGACGCATTTGGGCACATTACAGAATGAACATAATCAGACTGAACAACGCTTGGATAGTATGGATGTGGCACTCTCCGACGCAGATGTTTGCATCACGGCACTGGAAGCTAGCTACCGTGAGTTGCAGGTGGAAAATGGTTGGCTTAAGGCTAAGCTAAATGACTTGGAGGGGTGCTCGCGTAGGTTAAACATCAGGATCGTGGGGATCAAAGAAGGAGAAGAGAAGGGCAATCCCACGGAGTTTGTGACACGACTGCTACCGGAGCTGCTTGGCCCGAATAACCTGACCAAGCCCATTAAAATTGACCGTGCCCACCGCAGCCTCAAACCTAAGCCTCTGGACAACGAGCGCCCACGGATGATCATCGCCAAAGTCCACAATGACTGCAACTTGGCCAATATTTTTAAACTCAGCAGACAACAGGGTCCACTCCGTTATCAAGGCAACAAAGTGTACATCTTCCCGGACTACACGGCGGAGGTTGCATCACAGCGTCAAGCCTTTAACAACGTCAAGAAGAAGCTGACTGATGCCGGCGCCAAGTGTTCTCTACGGTTTCCAGCCAAACTTCAGGTCGTCCACAACAGAGAAGTTAAAGTGTTTAACACTCCGGCAGATGCAGAGAGGTTTGCCAACTCCCTGACTGACAGTGTATAACTGGCGAAGTGCACATTGTTTAAATTATACAGCTGTTGACGCCACTCTAATACTGCACTTTATTCTGCCTCGCCCTTTTTTGATGGCATATTCCAAGTTAATTATATTGTCTCTGTGTGTAGCTTTCTTTCAGTTAATTGATTTACATTAGAAGACTGCGCGGTTCCATTGGTGGTTTGCTGAAATGCAAAATTGTGTCCGTTACCCAGCAGTCTCCCAAGTATTAGTGGGTTTTGCCGCTTTGTTCCTGTTTTTTGCAGCGTTAAGGGAATGGGTTTTTATAATATGTTTTTCTTTTTTAATTTGTTCTTTGTTTGGTTTGTTTCGCCTGCCAGTGTAGCTATTTACTGCCTAAGCCCATATATTTTTTTAAATTTAATTTTTGAATGCAAGCTGGTTCTTCTGGATCAGGTGTGAGTCATCTCACGTTCACATCATGGAACTGTAGGGGTTTGGGGAAAGCTCTCAAAAGAGTAAAAGTATTTTCACATCTGAAATCATTGTCCTCTGATATAATCTTCTTACAGGAAACCCATATTCACCCCACAGAACAGAGACAGTTGAGAGCCTTATGGATATCCCAGGTTTATCAATCTACCTTTTCCTCAAAGGCCAGAGGAGTGGCCATCTTAGTGCGCAGAACTATACCTTTTGTATTCAAGTCTATGGTGACCGATCCAGGTGGGAGATTTGTGCTTGTAACAGGTACCATAAACTCTATGCCATTGGCCCTTTTAAATGTATATGCTCCAAATTTTGACAGTCCAGATTTCTTCTGTAAAATCTTTCGTCTTGTTGCGGAACAGAATAACTGTAACATTATTATAGGAGGTGATTTTAATTGTTTCCTAGACCCTCATCTTGATAGATCTTCCATTACAACTGCTCCCATGTTAAAATCTGTGCCAGTCCTAAATAATCTTATTAAATCGTTAAATTTAGTGGATATTTGGAGGCATCAACATCCCTTGGACAGACAGTACTCCTTTTTCTCCCAGGTACATGGCAGTTTTACTAGGATTGATTATTTTCTCATTGATTCCAATTTAATTACCAACGTTGTCAGTTCAGATTATAACAATATTTTAATTTCTGATCATGCCCCTGTGTCTGTTAAAATAAACTTCAATATGCTTGTGCACTCATATAATTGGAAATACAATCCGGCATTAAATTCAGATAAAGCTTTTTGTGAAAGCATCTCAAACAAAATTACAGATTTCTTAGACTTTAATGATAATGGTGAGGTATCTGATTCCACACTGTGGGAAACATTTAAATCCGTTATTAGGGGTGATATTATCTCATACCAATCTTATAATAAAAAGGTTAAACAGAAGCGTATGTCTGAAATACAGACCCAACTCCCTTTGTTGGAGGAATCATTTCGTATCTCAAAATCAGATGAAATACTAAAGAATATTGTATCTGCAAGACTTGAATACAGCCGCATTCTTGGTGAGCATGTTTGTAATTATATACGAAAGCTTAAACAAAAGCAATTTGAGCTTGGTGATAAAGCACACAGCGTACTCGCTAGGCAGTTGAGAGGTGTTCAAGCTGAACGGGCAATTTATAAAATTGTATCAAATGGAGAACTAATAACTGACCCTTTACAGATAAATAACACTTTTTATGAATATTATAAAAACTTGTATACCTCTAAATCATCGTCATCAAAGGAAGACATATGGGGGTTCTTAAATAGATTGGATATGCCCACATTGAGTGAAAATGCCAAACAACAGTTGGATGCTGACTTCACACTAGAGGAGATCAAAGCTGCCATCCGTTCATTTCCAAATGGTAAGGCTTGTGGCCCTGACGGATTTGGCATTGAATTTTATAAAATTCACATTGATAAACTTGCTCCATTGTTGCTTCGTATGATAAACTCTTCCGTGAAGGAAGGATCATTCCCAGAGACATTATACAATGCGAACATTTGTCTACTGTTGAAGAAGGGTAAAGATGAAACAAATCTAGCTTCTTATCGCCCTCTCAGCCTTTTAAATAGTGACCAGAAAATTGTTGCAAAAGTTTTGGCAAACCGCTTGAACGAACACATTGGTTCCTTAATTCATAGTGACCAAACCGGGTTTATCCCCGAAAGGTTTGCATTTTCGAATACTCATAGACTTCTGAACGTCATGTATTCTAACAACCCACCATATTCTGCTGTTGTCTCTTTGGATGCACAACAGGCCTTCGATCAAATTGAGTGGGAGTATATGTTTATTACTCTTAAAAGATTTGGCTTTGGTGACAGATTTATAGCTATCGCAAAAATGCTCTATGCACGTCCTAGATCATATGTACTTACTAACAACAATAAATCTGCCCCATTTTTATTACATCACGGGACCAGGCAGGGCTGTTGCCTATCGCCAATGTTTTTTGCTCTGGCGCTTGAACCACTTGCTATTGCCATCAGGATGGAGCCTGAAATAGTAGGGTTTAGATATAGCGCATTTGAATGTACTATTGGCTTGTACGCTGATGATGTCATTTTGACACTGTCTGACATTAGACAGTCTCTTCCACCTCTTCTCGAGATCATTAGGGAATTTGGTCAGTTCTCTGGTTTTACCATTAACTGGGAGAAAAGTGTTCTCATGCCTCTTTCAGATGGTCTAGATAAAAAATTTCTCAACACATTACCTTTTAAAATATCAAATGAGCACTTTGAATATGTAGGAATCACCATCCCTAGGAATCCCAAACTTATTTTCAAATTGAATTTTACAGAACTATTAAATAAGATTAGGAGCATGATTGAGAAATGGAAATTACTACCAATTTCTCTAATTGGACGAGTAAATATTGTCAAAATGATTGTACTTCCTAAATTTATATATTTATTTCAGAATCTGCCAATTTTTCTTAAAGCATCTTTTTTTAAATTAGTTGATTCCATTATCATCTCCTTTATTTGGGCTGGCAAAAACCCCCGTGTCTCTAAATTACATCTCCAAAAATCCTCGGTCGAGGGTGGTCTTGGGTTGCCTATTATGAGACATTATTATTGGGCCTGCAACGCTAGGGCCTTGGCCTTCTGGTCCCAAGATAATCATTATGCGGATCAAATACCGTGTTGGCCTGCACTTGAATCTCATAACTGTCAATCCCTCATTGGTACATCTTTATCTACTTTATTATTTAGCAAGGTCGACGTCCCTCTGAATGTGCTCAGACATGACTTTGTGCTGCACAACTCCTTCAGAATTCTGAAACAAATTAAGAAGATATTGCATCTTCCTGACCTTTCTATATATGCACCTATATGCCAAAACCCTGCCTTCAAACCAGCTTTATCAGATCCTGTGTTCAGGCAATGGTCAAATAAAGGTATTCTTTCAATAAAGGATCTGTATATCAACAAAAACTTTGCATCTTTTACACAATTACAAATGAAGTTCAATCTCCCACCTGGTCATTTTTTCAGGTACCTGCAGATTAGACATTTTGTACAACAGTCTTTAACCCATTTTGTCAAACTTCCTGTACAACATGATTTCTATGAGGTTTTGAGAAAACACCCAACCTCCAAGCATTTAGTTTCAGAATTCGTTAATCTTTTCTCTTGGCCAACGTCTTCGACCCATGTCAAGGAGGCATGGATGAGGGATGCAGGTATAGAGATCTCAAATGATTTATGGGAAAGAGCCTTAGTTGGTATTCATTCATGTTCAGTAAATGCCAGACTTCAGCTAATACAATTTAAAGTAATACACCGATTACATTACTCTAAGACTCGCCTTAATAGACTTTTTCTGACCATTTCACCACTATGTGACAAGTGAAAAATAAGTGATGGTACTTTATGTCATTTATTTTTCTCCTGCCCCTCGCTTAAAAATTTTTGGTCTCAGATTTTTAATTTGTACAGTGTCATATATAAAAAAGTCATAAAACCTGATGTCTTAACAGTAATACTTGGTTGTTCAGATCAAACTTTGCTCTGCTCACAGTCACTTCAGCATGCTATCAGGTTTGGCATGATTGTTGCGAAGAGAGTCATCCTGAAAGAATGGAAGGCCAATACGCCGCCCAGTTATATTAACTGGCTCAACGATTTGGCATCCTGCTTGTACCTTGAAGAGATTTGATATCATTTGTCTAACACTCAAGATATGTTTACTAAAATTTGGGGACCACTTATGGATCACATTAAGAAAAAGAAGACTCAGCCTGTAACATGAAAGGATTGTATTATGAAACTTGCTTAGCATGGACTGCTTACACTTTTGTAGTTATATGGGCTTTGTGTAACAATCACTTATTTCTTTGTGTATTTTCTTGAGCACTGGCAGTGTTTATTGTTCTGTCTTATCTTTAAAAAACTGAATAAAATATATATTAAAAAAAAAAGGACTGATGGATCTCTCTGACCACAGTCCGATCTATATGGACTTAAATATCCAAAAATACACAAATAATACATTTTCTTGGAGGTTAAATTCAAATGTGCTGAAAGGACCACTAAAAGACGAATTGGAATCAGATATTCTCAGATATTTGGAAGAAAACGATAATGGAGAAGTATCCCCTTTAATACTGTGGGACGCATGCAAAGCTGTAATAAGGGGAAAGATTATTGCAAAACTGGCACTCTAAAAGAAATTGAGACAAGAAAAACTAATCACATTAGAGTCAGAACTTAAGAAACTAGAAAAAGAGCACAAAGACAACACTCATTCTAATGACTCGCTCAAAATTAAGGAAATTAAAAAACAAATAAACGAGATCTACACAATAGAAATCCAGAAGAAACTTACATTTCTGAAACAAAAATACTATGAAACAGGTAGCAAATCGGCAAAATTACTAGCCTATAAATTGAGGAAACAACAAACAGAAAGAGCAATCTACAAAATCAGAGACCCAGTATCAAAGGAAATAAAATTTAGAATTCAGGAAATTCTTAAAAGCTTCGAGAATTACTACAAGAACTTGTACTCCCTCAAAAAACACAAAAACGCATCCGAAGCCTTCCTAAATACATTAAATCTTCTCCAACTTACTGAGTCACAAAATAAAACACTACTGTCAGAAATACAACCTAAAGAATTAGAAAAAGCAATTATGAAACTTAAAGCTAACAAATCCCCAGGAGCAGATGGCTATACAGCAGAGTGGTACAAAACCTTTAAACAGCAACTATCTCCACTCCTCCTGAAAACATTTAACTATGTCCTCCACACAGGGGAAATCCCCCCTCCTGGAGAGAAGGGGTCATTGCAGTCATACCTAAACCTGAAAAGGATAAACTAGACTGCTCCAACTACAGACCAATCAGTGTATTAAATCAGGACTATAAACTTTTTACCGCTATTCTTGCCAAAAGATTAGAAAATATACTGACAGAATTAATTCATTTAGACCAAACAGGTTTTATAAGACAAAGACAGACACAAGATAACATTAGACGCACTTTACACATAATTCATCATATAAAAAAAATATAATTTAAATGCAGCCATATTGGGATTAGATGCTGAAAAAGCATTTGATTCGGTTGACTCGTCTTTCCTATATAGAATCTTATCCAGTTTCAGTTTTCATAACAACTTCATTAGAACTATCCAGGCATTATATAAAAAACCAACAGCTAAAATAAGGATTAACGGTAAATTATCATCATCTTTTGAACTGGAAAGAGGATATCGTCAGGGCTGCCCCTTGTCTCCACTGCTCTTTGCAATCTTCATAGAACCTCTGAGCCAATGGATAAGACAGAATCAAAAAATTCAAGGTATTACACTTGGTCAGAAGGAACATAAAATAGCACTCTTTGCTGATGACATTTTAATATACCTGGGGCAGCCAGACACCTCTTTTCCAGAACTAATCTCAGTTTTTTCAGAGTATGGAGAGTTATCGGGGTACGAATTAAACATGCATAAAACCCAAATTTTAACATTCAACTATGACCCAAATCAATATTTACTAAGCAAATTCAAAACTAACTGGGAGATGGAATCTATGAAATATCTGGGGGTCAATATCCCGAAACAACTCAACAATATTGTAACACTAAACTATGATCCACTGATGGCAAAAATAAAATCTGATCTAGCAAGATGGAATATGATACCATTCTTGGGTACTGCACAAAGAGTTGAAGCAGTCAAAATGAATATACTTCCACGTCTTCTATACCTTTTCCAAACAATACTGGTAGAAGCTCCCAAAAAAACATGGCAAGAACTGGACAGAAGGATCTCAAGATTCATATGGCAGGGCAAGAGACCTAGAATCAGATATAGAACCCTACAGCTAAACAAAGACAAAGGTGGGCTCGCACTGCCAAATATCAGGGACTATTTTAAAACCACGCAAATTAAAACTTTAGTAGAGATATATAACCCAGACTACACTGCACAATGGAAGGAGATAGAATGCCAAATAGCAAGTGACATTCCCCTACAGGCGATAATAGGGAACAATGCCTTACCTAAACTTTTGAATAACACTAACCCGTGGATAGAGACCCTGCTAAAAATTTGGTTTAAAATAGTCAGAGAGAGGACTTCCGGTCTGGACGCCATGGTGATAGCAACTTAACGCTGATCCTCCTAGACCCAATCCAAGGAAAACATCTTCAAAATCAGACTTAACGGATTTTTGGAAGAATAAAAATCAAAAGACAAAAACATCATGCCTAACCAAAAACAGAAGAAACTGACATTCCGGCGGCCGCAGAATCTGAACCGGAGGACCTCCATTCAGGAGACGAGGAGCTGGACCTAGCTAGCAAAAAGATTAGCTTGAAATCGCTATTTGATGAATTACGACGATTTCGGGCCGAATTTCATGAATTCAGAGAGGAACTAAAAAGGACGAACAGCAGAATGGACCAGGCCGAAAACCGAATCTTGGAAGCTGAAGAAAGAGTAAAAGTGCTTGAAGATTCTATGCTGGATTTACACAGAAAACAGTCAAGGCTGGAGGCTAAGCTAACCGACCAAGAAGGAAGACAGAGACGAGATAACATCAGAATTCACGGTCTGAAAGAAGGAGCTGAAGATAGTTTCAACACAGTGGCGGAATGCGTGGAATCCTTATTGAGAGAGAAGTTGGATATTCCACAAACCACCGATTTGAAAATAGAAAAGGCCCATCGTACATTAGCCGCAAAGCCAGCGGCAGAAGCGCCCCCGCGTTCGGTGGTGGTAAGATTCTCCAATTTCAAAATAAAACAAGAGGTTGTAAGACGGGCTTGGCAGAAAAAAGGATTTATGCATCAAGAAAGAAAAGTCTTCGTGGAGCACGATTACGCTCCTGAGGTTCTTAAAAAGCGACGGGAATATAACGACGCCAAAAAGGTTCTACGGGAAAAGAATCTACGCTTTCAGACGCCATTTCCGGCGAAGTTAAGGGTCTTTTACGGTGAAGAGTCATGTCTCTATAATTCAGCGGAAGAAGCAACAATTGACATGGCAAGTAGAGGGCTCCCGGTAACGGTGTTTAAACCCGCAGCGAATCTGAGCGAGAAGATCAGAGCTCAAACGTGGACCACTCAAAGACCGTCTAAATCCACGGGCCAGCAGCGGGAAACCCAGCCCCAGAGCTACAAAGATAAGCTTTCCAGTTCCAGGAAGGAATAGCGACCTTTTTGGTTTTTTTTTTTTCTTTTCAGTCATTCTGCACTTCCATCCCCCCTCCTACAAGGTAACAAACATTAAAGGAGATGCAGAATCAGCATGTGGTAAAACCTTTCATGGAGCAGTTATAGCATTAGAAACAAATGTCTTCTTAATTTAAAGAGAAAAAAAATCTTGTTAAAATAGAAATGTAACAATGACCCACATGTTCTCTCCACACTAACAAATACTGTATTAGAGTGAATGTTTGCTGTGATGGGGGTGGGAGGGTGCACACAATCTCATAGGGTATAGGCATTAAAAAAAAAAAAAAAAATCATTACAAATTCGGATTGGGATCTGAAATTCACGTTAAAAACATGGGACAACTTACAGGGGTAAGAGAGGGCCCTCAACACGTAACAGAGTTTGAGGAATTTCCCTCAGAGCCTACACTCCATCAGGGCTCTTACAGGGTCTTTAAAGAGACCCCAGCTCAGGAAGTTTTTTTGACAGTTTTTTGTTTTAAAGTCTCGTACACTATGTTCTTAATGTTTTTTATGTTCTTAATGTTCTTTCAGTTTCTGAGTAGCAAAAAAGAGGGCCACCACACTGTTATACTAAATAAGAAAATACAATGGAGAAACAGGGTGTAACCAAAATAGCCTCATATAATGTAAAAGGGATCCTGAATCCAGTTAAAAGATCCAAGATTCTACGCAAAATGAAAAAAGACAAAGCAGAAATAATATTTTTACAAGAAACCCACCTAACAGACGTGGAACACACTAAACTCAATAGACAAGGGTTTAAAATGATCTCTTCATCTTCATATAAATCAGGGAGGAGGAGGGGAGTAGCGACATTGATATCAACCAAAATTACATTTGAAAAAAAATCAGAACACAAAGATAAAGAAGGGAGGTACAGTTTGGTAATTGGGCGGCTAGAGGGAGAAGATATCACCCTGCTGAATGTATATGCACCACCAGGGGCTAAATGGAAATGTTATAAAAATGTATTCGACCTAATGATAACTAAAGCCCAAGGTTTAGTGATATGTGGTGGAGACTTCAATCTAAGACTGAATCCATACTGGGATGCAACAGGTAATTCTTCACATCAAAATAACACTCAAAATAGGAAAACTCGGATGCTACTAAAAGAATTGGGAGTCTGTGACGTAAGGAGGGAATTCAACCCCAATGTAAAAGATTATACTTTTTATTCAACGCCACATTCATCTTACTCAAGGATTGATTACTTTTTTATGTTTAATAGAGACATTGGAAGAGTAAAAACATGTAAAATAGGACTGATGGATCTCTCTGACCACAGTCCGATCTATATGGACTTAAACATCCAAAAATACACAAATAATACATTTTCCTGGAGGTTGAATTCAAATGTCCTGAAAGGACCACTGAAAGATGAATTGGAATCAGATATTCTCAGATATTTGGAAGAAAACGATAATGGAGAAGTCTCCCCTTTAATACTGTGGGATGCGTGCAAAGCTGTAATAAGGGGAAAAATTATTGCAAAACTGGCAACCCAAAAGAAACTGAGACAAGAAAAACTAATCACACTAGAGTCAGAACTCAAGAACCTAGAAAAAGAACACAAAGACAACACTCATTCTAATGGCTCGCTCAAGATTAAGGAAATTAAAAATCAAATAAATGAGATCTACACAATAGAAATCCAGAAGAAACTTACATTTCTGAAACAAAAACACTATGAAGCAGGCAGTAAATCGGCAAAATTACTAGCCTATAAATTGAGGAAACAACAAACAGAAAGAGCAATCTACAAAATCAGAGACCCAGTATCAAAGGAAATAAAATTCAGAATTCAGGATATTCTTAAAAGCTTCGAGAATTACTACAAGAACTTATACTCCCACAAAAAACATAAAAACGCATCCGAGACGTTCCTAAACACATTACACCTTCCCCAACTTACGGAATCACAAAATAAAACACTACTGTCAGAAATACAACCTAAAGAATTGGAAAAAGCAATTATGAAACTTAAAGCTAACAAATCCCCAGGAGCAGATGGCTATACAGCAGAATGGTACAAAACCTTTAAACAGCAACTATCTCCTCTCCTCCTGAAAACATTTAACTATGTCCTCCACACAGGGGAAATCCCCCCTCCTGGAGAGAAGGGGTCATTGCAGTTATACCTAAACCTGAAAAGGATAAACTCGAATGCTCCAACTACAGACCAATCAGTGTATTAAATCAGGACTATAAGCTTTTTACCATTATCCTTGCCAAAAGATTAGAAAACATACTGACAGACTTAATTCACTTAGACCAAACAGGTTTTATAAGACAAAGACAGACACAAGACAACATTCGACGCACTTTACACATAATTCATCATATAAAAAAATATAACTTAAGTGCAGTCATATTGGGATTAGATGCTGAAAAAGCATTCGATTCGGTTGACTGGTCTTTTCTATATAGAATCTTATCCAGTTTCAATTTTCATAACAACTTCATTAGAACTATACAGGCATTATATAAAAAAAACCAACAGCTAAAATAAGGATTAACGGTAATTTATCATCATCTTTTGAGCTGGAAAGAGGATGTCGTCAAGGCTGCCCCCTGTCTCCACTGCTCTTTGCAATCTTCATAGAACCTCTGAGCCAATGGATAAGACAAAATCAAAAAATTCAAGGTATTACACTTGGTCAGAAGGAACATAAAATAGCACTCTTTGCTGATGACATTTTAATATACCTAGGGCAACCAGACACTTCTTTACCAGAACTAATCTCAGTTTTTTCAGACTATGGAGATTTATCGGGGTACAAATTAAACATGCATAAAACCCAAGTTTTAACATTCAGCTATGACCCAAATCATTATTCACTAAGTGAACTCAAAACTAACTGGGAGTTGGAATCTATGAAATATCTGGGGGTCAATATCCCGAAACAACTCGACAAAATTATATCACTAAACTATGATCCACTGGTGACAAAAATAAAATCTGACCTAGCAAGATGGAATATGATACCATTCTTAGGTACTGCACAAAGAATTGAAGAAGTCAAAATGAATATACTTCCACGTCTTCTATACCTTTTCCAAACAATACCGGTAGAACCTCCCAAAAAAACATGGCAGGAGCTGGACAGAAGGATCTCAAGATTCATATGGCAGGGCAAGAGACCTAGAATCAGATATAGAACCCTACAGCTAAACAAAGACAAAGGTGGGCTCGCGCTGCCAAATATCAGGGACTATTTTATAGCTGCACAAATTAAAACTTTAGTAGAGATATGTAACCCAGTCTACACTGCACAATGGAAGGAGATAGAATGCCAAATAACAAGTGACATCCCCCTACAGGCGATAATAGGGAACAATGCCTTACCTAAACTCTTGAATAACACTAACCCGTGGATAGAGACCCCGCTAAAAATTTGGTTTAAGATAGTCAGAGAGAATCAAGCTAAAGAGCCCTATCGACTTCTGCAATGGATTGCCTATGATCAACACTTTACCCCCAATAAAACAGACACTAGATTTAAAGAGTGGAAAGAGAAAGGGCTGATAAAATATTACGATTTTTTTAAGGGGCAAACTTTAAGAAGTTTTGAAGATTTGAAAAAACAAGGTCTAATAAATCAAGATCTTTACAGGTTCTTTCAGCTTAGACACCACATAAACAATATACTTAAAAAGGAGGATTTGGAAAGGGCCCAGTCAGGTGTTCTGAAAGTCTTCTTAATGGCATATAAAGGGATCCCAGGGATCAGATACATTTCTAAAATATACCAAGGTCTTCAAGACTTAAAAGGAGACAACACATCATATATAAAAGAGAGATGGGAAAAAGAGGGGAATTTCACTTTACAATTGGAAATATGGGAAAAGCTAAATAGACAGCAATGGAAAAGTACCTCATGCCTGCAGTGGAGAGAATTTGGATGGAAAAACTTGGTAAGATTTTTCAGAACACCTGCACAAAACAAATTTACCCATAAGGGGTTGAACTGTTGGCGCTTGTGTGGTGAAAAGACTGCAAATCATTTTCATGTGTTTTGGTCATGCCCAGTTATCCACCAATATTGGACCAATGTACAGACAATATTGGGGAAAATATTCAAAATAACAGTTCCCTTTTCTTTTGTAACTTTGTATTTGGGTTTACTACCGGACTCACTGGAAAGACGAGGAGATAAATACTTATTCAATGTTTTAATATTGGCAAGTAAAAAAGCCCTAACTAAAAAATGACTGCTGAAGGACTGTCCTACACCTGAAGATTGGATTAACGTGATTCAAGACATTTATTCGATGGAAAAGTTGACATTCGCACTGAGACAGGACATGGATGGGTTCATGAGCTTTTGGCAACCCTGGATCGCATATGTGTCTTCCATTAGATCTAATCTTTGACAAATACCATTTCAATGATGGTCCCGCTCTTTGTTCCAAAGCTACTCAGATGCTCTTTTACTTTTAATTACTTAATTTTCTGTTTGTTTTTTGCTGTTCTGTTTGTTTATTTGTTTTTTTATTTAATTCTCTTTAATTTCACTTTTTCTTTCACTTTAAAAAAAAGGGGGTGTTGTAATAACTATCCTACCAATGTTGTCAAATAGCAAAAAATAAGGGAACATGTGATGAAAATGTAAACAATGCAATGCTGTAGTGACCTGTATACCCTTTACAAAAACTTAAATAAAATAGTCAGAGAGAATCAAACTAAAGAACCCTATCGATTATTGCAATGGATTTCCTATGATCAGGACTTTACTCCTAATGAAACAGACACTAGATTTAAAAAGTGGAAAGAGAACGGTCTGATAAAATATTACGATTTTTTTAAAGGGCAAACTTTAAGAAGTTTTGAAGATTTGAAAAAAACAAGGTCTAGTAAATCAAGACCTTTACAGGTTCTTTCAGCTTAGACACCACATAAACAAAATACTTAAAAAGGAGGATTTGGAAAGGGCCCATTCAGGTGTTCTGAAGGTTTTCTTAATGGCATATAAAGGGATCCCAGGGATCAGATACGTTTCTAAAATATACCATGGTCTTCAAGACTTAAAAGGAGACAACACATCATATATAAAAGAGAGATGGGAAAAGGAGGGGATTTTCATTTTACAACTGGAAATATGGGAAAAGCTAAATAAACAACAATGGAAAAGTACTTCATCCCTGCAGTGGAGAGAATTTGGATGGAAAAATTTGGTAAGACTTTTCAGAACACCTGCACAAAACAAATTTACCCGTAAAAGGTTGAATTGTTGGCGCTTGTGTGGTGAAAAGACTGCAAATCATTTTCATGTGTTTTGGTCATGCCCAGTTATCCACCAATATTGGACCAATGTACAGACAATATTGGGGAAAATATTCAAAGTAACAGTTCTCTTTTCTTTTGTAACTTTGTATTTGGGTTTACTACCGGAATCACTGGAAAGACGAGGAGAAAAATACTTATTCACTGTTTTAATATTGGCAAGTAAAAAAGCTCTAACAAAAAAATGGATGTTGAAAGACTGTCCTACACCTGAAGATTGGATTAACGTGATTCAGGATATTTATCTGATGGAAAAGTTGACATTTGCACTGACAGGACATGGATGGGTTCTTGAACTTCTGGCAACCCTGGAATGCATATGTGTCCTCCATCAGATCTAATCTTTGACAAACACCATTTCAGTAATGGCACCTCTCTTTGTTCCAGAGCTACTCAGATCCTCTTATTTTTCTGCTCTTTTGTTTGTTTGTTTTGTTTTGTTTTGTTTTTTAATTTCTCTTTTTCTTTCACTTAAAAAAAGGGTGTTGTAATAATTTTTTTCCAATATTGTCAAAAAACCAAAAAAAGGGGAATATGTGATGAAAATGTAAACAACGCAATGCTGTAATGACATGTATGCCCTTTACAAAAACTTAAATAAATAAATAAATTTAAAAAACCCTCTTCAGTTGATCCAAAATGCTGCTGCAAGAGTTTTAACAGGTACTAGAAAGAGAGATCATATCTTTCCAGTTCTGGCCTCCCTTCATTGGCTTCCCATAGAGTTTAGAATTAAGTTTAAAATCCTTCTTCTCACTTACAAAGCTCTTAATAATCAGGCCCCCTTATATATAAAAGATCTGATATTACCCTATCATCCTAACAGAGCACTACGCTCCCAAAATTCTGGATTACTTGTAATACCTAGAATCTCCAAAAGTACAATGGGAGGCAGAGCCTTCTGCTATCAAGCTCCTTTCCTGTGGAACTAGTTACCAATCTGGGTTCGGGAGTCAGACTCAATCTCTGTTTTTAAGAATAGGGTCAAAACCTTCCTCTTCAATATAGCCTACAATTAGGGAGGGATCTTGTGTCTCTTAACCCCCCCTTTGTTTTGCTGTTAATAGATTTAGACTGCTGGGTGACCTCCAATAATGTACTTGGCTTCTCTCCATTAATGTTTGCTCTCTTTATGTCTGTCTCTTTATGTCTGCCCCTCCCTGAGCCTGGTTCTGCTAGAGGTTTCTTCCTGTTAAATGGGAGTTTTTTCTCTCCACGTCACAAAGTGCTTGCTCACAGGGGATTGTCTGATTACTGGGGTCTTTCTGCAATTGTGGGGTTTTCCTTACATTTGAAAGTGCTATGAAATGACTATTGTTGTGATATAGCGCTATATAAATAAAGTTGAATTGAACTGAATACTAGTTCCACCCATGAAACCACTACCGAACCTGTATATATAACTATGGGCTACTTGTTATTTTTACTTTTATTTTTATTTCAGTCACATGATCAATCATGTGTTCTTTAACTGTTTTATTTCAAATTCTTCTCACTTACTTTATTGCACAGTAGCCTGGTGGAGCACCCACAGTTTCGTTTTGCTGTACAACTGTACAATGACAATAAAGCCTATTCTATTCTATAAGCACCGCCTCAATCTTAGCGTTAAAGTTTTAAAAAAACTTTTAATAACAAAATATTGCTCAAGTATAAAATGATGAACTACAATGAGATTCAACTTGTAAATGTGTCATGTTATAGTACTGCATGAGTTTATTGAGTAAGATTGCATGAGCAAGATCTGAACAGCTACAGACCAGTGGCCCTGACGTCCCACATGATGAAGACCCTGGAGAGACTGCTCCTTGCTCACCTCCGCCCCCTGGTGGGACCAGCGATGGATCCACTCCAGTTCGCCTACCAGCATAGCATTGGGGTGGAGGATGCAGTGATCTTCCTCCTTCACCGTTCTCTGTCCCACCTGGAGAAGCCCGGGAGTGCGGTGAGGATCATGTTCAATGACTTCTCCAGTGCTTTCAATACCATCCAACCGATGATCCTGAAGGACAAGCTGCTGTGTGCAGGGGTGGACCAGCACCTGTCATCATGGATCCTGGACTACCTCACAAACCGGCCACAGTTTGTGAGAACCCGGGACTGTGTGTCCGACACGATCATCGGTAGCACGGGGGCCCCCCAGGGAACGGTTTTGGCTCCCTTCCTGTTCACCCTTTATATAGGTCACCCTTTATCCAGTTCGTTTCTGTTTAAAACTCAGTTTAGAGTTAGCGTTTTGAGCTGTTTTTTTTTTTTTTCTGTTACTACCGCGAAAGAATAAACCTGCTCGTGCGAAAAAAGAGAATTTGCCAGTCTCATAACTTAATATTGTAGTGGCTGGTGAAGCAATCAGGCCCCTCACGCTCAGGGAGAACAAAGGGATTTCTCCCACGTTTTTTTTTTTTCCATACGATCACAATCAACGATCATCGGCCGGGATCATGGGACCAAAGAAAGCTCAGCAGACTGAGGAGGTGGACAAAATTAAAAAAGCGCTGGATTTCTTGGCGGAAGAGATTTCTGCTGTTAAGCTGCAGCAAAGAAACATTCTGGACCTGGTCGAGGAGGTGAAAGCGCTGCGGATCCAGAACGCTGAGAAGGAAAAGAGGCTGGCGTATCTGGAGAGCAGAGTGTCGGAACTGGAGCAGAACACTCGGGTGAACGACGTGATCATCACGGGGCTCCACATTAAACCACGATCATACGCGCGAGCGGTGGCCGTGGACAGCAGTGGAAGTGAGCTGGAAGATGAATCCATGGAGCAACAAGTGGCGGCCTTCATGCAGTCCAAAGGAATTCAGCTAGACTGCAACACCATAGAGACCTGCCACCCTCTGCCCAGGAAAAACGGCGACAAACCGGCTGTCATCATGAGGTTTGTGAACAGAAAGCACAAGACTGCGCTGTTAAAACAAGGTAGGAAACTGAAAGGAACGAACATTTACATAAACGAGCACCTCACGAAGGAAAACGTAGAAATAGACAGAAAAGCAAGATACATGAAAAAGCAAAAAAAGATTGAAAACACCTGGACATCAAACTGTAAAATTTACATCAAATTAAATGGATCACCTGAAGAAGCCAAGGTCATTAACATCCGTAATATTATGGAACTGGACAAATATCAAAGAATATTATGAAATGGAGTCACAGCAACAACCAGACAACTGTAGGACACTGAAGGATTATACTCATTTGCTACAAGACATTTAACAACATGAAACAAAAGATCAACAAACAGGAACAACAGGAACTGAAAGTTTTTGAATATACAGATCACAACCCACAGGACGTAGAATATAACATAGACCCTGATAATAATTTATTTAGCTCCATCAATAATGACTGTAGTTACTACACGGATGAACAGTTTAACACAATGGTCACATCTGATTTCAATATTTCTATGATCCACTTCAACAGCAGAAGTCTCTATGCCAACTTTAATAACATTAAAGATTATTTACATCAGTTTAAAGAGCCGTTCAATATTGTGGCAATATCAGAGACATGGCTCAGTGAAGAGAAAGGAGTGGATTTTACCATGGATGGCTATGAATTAAATTACATAAATAGAAAAGTGAAAAAAGGAGGAGGAGTTGCAATTTATGTTGACAAGAGCTTGAAATATAAGGTTGTTGAAAATCTGTCAGTAACTGTGGATGATTTATTTGAATGTATTACAATAGAAATCTGTCTGGACAATGTGAAAAATGTAGTAGTGAGCTGTGTATATAGAACACCTGGATCAAACATTGACTTATTTAAGGACTGGATGGAAAAAATGTATGCAAAACTAACTCATAAAGTTATGTTCATCTGGGGGGATTTCAATATAGATCTGATGAACTCAAAACAACATAGTTTGACAGAAGAATTTATCAACACAATGTACAGTATGGGCTTACATCCAACAATTACCGGACCTAGCAGAATCACGTCACACAGTGCCACACTAATAGATAACATATTCACAAACATTATGGAAAATAATATCAGGAGTGGGCTTTTATTGAATGATATCAGTGACCACCTGCCAATTTTTGTTGTCTATCAATGTGATTATAGGAAGAAAAAGTATACCAAAAATATTAAATATAAAAGAATAAGAACTGAAGAATCAATGTATTTACTGACAAAGGAATTATTAATACAAGATTGGAAGATAGTTTATGATGAAAATGACATAAATAAAGCATATGATAATTTTTTTTACAAATATTTCAATCATTGTACAATAAAAACTGTCCTATAAAACAATACAGTGACAGACAACAACAAAAAAAAATATTCCTTGGGTCACCAAGGGGTTAATAAATGCATGTAAAAAGAAGAATACATTATATAAACAATTCATTAAATGCAGAATGGTGGAAGCTGAGATCAAATATAAAAGATATAAAAATAAGCTTACTAATATAATGAGGACCTGCAAGAAAGAATATTACAACAGAATATTAGAGGATAACAAAAATAACTTAAGAGGAATATGGCAAGTACTCAATGGGATTATTAGTAATCGACCTAAGAATGCTAATTATCCAGAATATTTTATTGAAAATGGCAATTTGATAAATAATATGGAGGATGTGGTCAGTGGTTTCAATAAATTTTTTGTAAACGTTGGTCCTGAATTAGCAAAATCAATAGTGACACCAGAAATAAACAACAGTGGTTCTGTGAATGAAATAGAAGATAGAAATCCAAACACAATCTTTCTGGGTGCAGTTACTGAAAAGGAAATTATCGAGACTGTGAGTAAATTTAAGAACAAAAAATCAACGGACTGGAATGAAATTGACATGACAATAGTGAAAAAAATAATTGATGGAATTGTTAAGCCACTCACCCACATCTGTAACCTGTCATTTCAAACTGGTACATTTCCAGACAAAATGAAAATAGCAAAAGTAATACCTCTATACAAAACAGGAGACAGTCATTGTTTCACAAATTACAGGCCAGTCTCTTTACTCTCACAATTCTCCAAAACACTTGAAAAAATCTTCACTAAGAGACTGGATGACTTCATTGAAAAACACAACCTCCTTACAGATAGCCAGTATGGTTTTAGAGCAGATAAATCTACATCTTTGGCACTGATCGAACTTATAGAAGAAATTACTAGTTGTATAGATTAAAAAAAAGGTTGCTGTAGGAGTATTTATAGATTTAAAGAAAAATTTTGACACCATTGACCACAGAATACTACTAAGAAAACTGGAAAGGTATGGGATAAGAGGGGTTGGACTGAGTTGGGTGGAAAGTTATTTAAGTAACAGACAACAATTTGTACAAATTGGTGAGCACAAATCACCCTTCATGGACATCACTTGTGGTGTGCCCCAGGGTTCAGTTTTGGGACCCAGACTCTTTAATTTGTATATAAATGACATATGCCAAGTATCAAAAATTCTGAAATTTGTTTTATTTGCGGATGACACAAATATCCTTTGCACTGGTGAGAATTTGCAGCAGGTTTTAGAGATGGTCACAACTGAAATGAAAAAGTTAACGCAGTGGTTCAACAAAAATAAATTATCTTTAAATCTAAAAAAAACAAAGATTATGTTGTTTGGAAATTATAAAATAAATCATGAAATAATGGTAACGATAGATGATACCAGAATAGAAACAGTACAAGAAAATAAGTTTCTGCGGGTGACGCTAGACAATAAAATCTGCTGGAAACCTCACATCAGTCACATCCGGGCCAAGTTAGCAAAATGTATAGGCATACCTGGGAAGACAAGACACATCTTGGACTATAAATCATTGGTCTTGTACAGTTGTACAATTCACAATACAACTGTACAATTCACTGTTTATACCTTATCTTAACTACTGTGTAGAAGTCTGGGGAAACACCTACAAGACCAACCTACAGTCAATATGCACATTACAAAAAAGAGCTATAAGGATAATAAACAATGTAGGATATAGAGACCATACCAATTCGTTGTTTTTAAAGTCACATGTCATAAAGTTCATCGATTTAGTTAAATTTAAGACAGCACAAGTAATGTACAGGGCAATTAATAATCAACTCCCAACTAATATACAAAAATTATTTAAAAAAAGAGACAATGATCATAATTTGAGAGGAGACTTAAACTTTACAAAACCCAAGATATGAACAACCAAGAAAAGTCTGTGCATATCTGTCTGTGGGGTGGATTTGTGGAACAGTCTGGAGCCGGAACTGCAACTATGTACAAACAGAAATCAATTCAAAAAGATGTATAAACATTATTTGCTGAAAGGATATATGTTAGAAGGGTAGTATTTATATGTTCGATTCACTATGCTCACTCTGGGACATTATGGGACACTATGGAATGGTGGGTTGGACAGCACTGTGTATATCTGTGTTGTTTGAGGCTGGTTTTGATGTATGGACATCAATGTATGTTAGGATGGATGGGTGTTAATGTTGATTTGTAAAAAATACAGTAAAATGTTTACTTGGGGTCTTAAAGGTGGTAATTTGTATATAATTCACATGGGTGTATTTATGGAAAAGAGGAGATGGAATTAATAAGTGTTCACTTCTTCCTTCTCCCTTTCGAACAGTGTATACTGTTACTTTATTGCATTTGTCATTTGTTTTGTTTTTGTTATACTTTTTTGTTCGAAATAAAGTATCTATCTATCTATCTATACTGCGGACTTTTCACACAACACAACACACTGCCATCTACAGAAGTTCTCTGACGACTCTGCGATCGTTGGCCTCATCTCCAACGGAGATGAAGCTGAGTGCAGAGGGCTTATCCAGGACTTTGTAGACTGGTGCCATTGGAACTGCCTCCAGATCAATGCGAGGAAAACTAAGGAGCTGGTGGTGGACTGCCGCAGGCAAGGACAACCCCTCACAGCACCAGTAAATATACAGGGAACAGACATTGAGATGATGACATCCTACAAGTACCTGGGTGTTCATCTGAACAATAAACTAGACTGGTCACACAATACTGACGCACTCTACAAGAAGGGACAGCGCAGGCTATTCCTACTGAGGAGACGCAGGTCTTTTGGTGTACAAGGGGCGCTGCTGAAGTCATTCTATGACACAGTGGTGGCATCAGCCATCACTTTTGCATACCTGCCAACTTTTCAAACCTGAAAAGCCTAGTAGCTAGCCGGGGTCCAGGGGCCGATGCTAATGCTAATGCTAATAATGCTAATGCTAATAATAATAATACTAATATTTGCCAAACAAATATTAGCATTAAATCTAGTTAAATGTAGCTAACAACTTCATATTTCTTCAACTTTCAAACCTGAAAAGCCTAGTAACTAGCTGGGGCCCAGGGGCCGCAGTGTCAAATATTAGCATTTGATATAGAAGTCACATATTAATTATATTAAAGGTAAAATATCTAAATCAAATGCAATACTACACAGAGCGAAATATTTGCTGAATCAACCCACATTATATACCTTGTATCATTCATTAATTCTCCCATACATGACATATTGTACTGAAGTACTGTATGGGGAAATACATATAAAACAAACATATATCCAGTCTTTATGCTTCAGAAGAGAGCTATTAGAATAATAAACAAAGCTGCTTACAGGGAACCAACAAACCCACTTTTTCTTAAATTAAAAGCTCTCAAGTTGAAAGATCTGGTTGACTTTAAAACTGCAGTAATAATGTTTAAAGCTAAGAATCTATCACTGCCCGCAAATATCCAAAAGCTGTTCCAAATAAGGGAGAAACAATATCATTTCAGAGGAACATGTATATTTCAAAAACCTTCAGTGAGAACTACTACCAAGCAACACTGTGTTTCAGTGCAAGGAGTCAGATTATGGAACGATTTTGGACCTGAATTAAAATCATGTACAAGGCTTGGACAATTTAAACAAAAACTAAAGGAAGAAATACTCCAAACATATATACAAGATGACATGTAAAATCACATAAGGAATGTCATATCCAGTCTGTGTTGTGTTGTTACTTAGTTTTTTTTGTCACATTTTGTCTTAGCTTTGTTCTGAATTGTAATCGCTCTTGTTTTGTTTTTCTTTTGAATTCTTGGATGGAATATGGGTGGGCAATATAAGCTGCGGCTTCAGCCATTACCCATTTCAGATAACTTATGTTGAACTGTATAATCAGAGGAGTTATTGTTTAATTTGACCTTGTTGGATTTTTTCACCTTTGTTATATTATTCTGTTTCTTTTTAATCTTTACTTTTAATCTATCCGAAATAAAGATTCATTCATTCATTAAATTTGCATTCAAAAGACTATTTTAACACTGCATAGAACTTCGAATAGGCCAGATGTGATGTATTATGAATACTAAAAAAGCACTCGGAGAGCGTAGACCTCCGCCAAGCGCCACAGTTCCCCCCATACAGTGTTTAACATCATAAATAAAACATTGAAAATGGCCCTATCTCTAAATGTTAAAAAAAAAAAAAAAAAAAAAAGAATCCTTTAAAAAATTCCTGGATCCAGACGGTGATCCGGATCACCACCAAAATCTAATCATCTGTAGGATACCCCATTTCTGACAATCTGTGAAAATTTCATGAAAATCCGTCCATAACTTTTTGAGTTATCTTGCTAACAAACAAACAGACAAACAGACAAACCAACGCTGATGATCACATAACCTCCTTGGCGGAGGTAACTAGAAGACTAGAAATATCAGCAGGGTATACTAGCACTGTATAACAGACACGTGCGTAAAAGATGGCAAAATCGCTCTGATATTTTATGTGTTTACATGATACACCAAGCATGACAAGGCTTGCAATTACACAGCACATGTTCTTCAGAATCTTAGGCATTATATAAAATGTGTTCTCCCTTTAGATGTCGAATCCATGGTCCATTTGCCAGGGTTGAAGTGCAGTCGTGCGAACGTCTGCAGCAGTTTACATCTCGCCATGTACGCACGCCTCTCCGGGATTTCGCGGGAGAATAGAAACCTCAATACCGTCAATAGCGATAGCGTTAGCTTAGCAAACGCTTCAGGTAAAGCATAGCAGCGAACCACGAAAAGAAACGCTACTCAGTTTACTCACAGAGCCCGGTGAAAGGCGAATAAAGGGGTATTTCTACTTCAAAAGCTGGTTCAACCAAGGTGGAAATTCAGCCTGTGCGTGTGCGTCACAAATGTTGATCCGATATTCGCTGTTGGTTAGTTATTTTAGTGGCAAAATCAGCAACTTTGTGTACTTTTTCAGCGTACTGAAAAAGTGTGACCATCCCGGCCGCCATCACGTGTTGCTATGTTCCAAATTTAGATACGATACCTTGCGATCTCGTGTTTGGAATTGCTTTCGTGTTTTTTTTACGATTTAAAATTTTTGACTGAATTTTTAGTGAAAAACCGTAATTTTGATTAATAAAGCCGTAACACGGAATGGGGTCGTAACCATTATGGCAAAACCGGAGTAGTTGGCAGGTATGCTTTTGGAGTGGTCTGCTGGGGCAGTGGCATTACAGCAGCCGATAGGAAGAGACTGAACAAACTGATCAAGAAAGCTAGCTCTGTCCTGGGGCAGCGCCTTGACCCAGTGGAGGAGATGGGAGAGAGAAGGATGGTGGCTAAACTGTCATCTCTGCTGGAGTCCGAGTCCCACCCTATGCAGGACACACTGAATGCACTGAGGAGCTCATTTAGCAGCAGACTACATCATCCTAGGTGCACAACCAAGAGGTTTCGCAGGTCCTTCCTACCTATGGCTGTCAGACTGTACAACCTAAGCAGGGCTGCTCGCAGAGATAGCAAAAAGACGTGACAGCCTAATAGTATTGAATGCAAAAGACGCAATAGACTTACACTATGGTCCCCTCCAGTATACAACTAGGAAAATACTGGTCGCTATGGAGGGTGAGAACATGTATGGGTACATAATCATACCATGTAGGATAACTAAGTAGACTGTTATGCTGTTTCATTCCATCTAGCTACAATGCTCCACACTGTGTGTGTTTATCTATTTACATATTTATTCCATCTAGCTACAATGCTTCGCACTGTGTGTTTATATATCTACATATTTATTCCATCTAGCTACAATGCTCCACACTGTGTGTGTTTTTATATTTACCTCCGCCAGGCCGAAGGCCAGGAGGAGGTTATGTTTTTGCCAGCGTTTGTCTGTCTGTCTGTCTGTCTGTTGGTTAGCAAGATAACTCATAAAGTTTTGGACGGATTTCGATGAAACTTTCAGGCCTTGTTGGAAATGGTACAAGAAAGAACTGATTAAATTTGGGGGATGATCCGGATCACCGTCTGGATACAGGAATTTTTTAGAGGATTCTTTAACATTGTGAGATATGGCCATTTTCAACATGTGTGCAGGGGCAATAGAGGGCGCTGGTCGTCGTTTCTGATGAACACAAACTCCGCCTTCTTCAAAGTTTTAGGCACAAAAGCACGCAGAAAACAGTGGTGGGCAGGGCCCGCCAGAGTGCCTGTGTTTGCGCTACGCTGCAAAAGCTGAGACGGGCAGCTGTCCGGCGCCGGATTATTTGGCAGAAATTCCCCGGCCAGCCATAGGGGCTGCGCAAAAACCAGCTCTCTGCCGGGGAGGCTTCCAAATTCTCTTTTTTCCGCAGAGCGCAAACCCAATAAAACCCACGGCAACCATTATCGCACCTTCTTTTGTCCTGCGGCTCCGGAACAGAGAGGAATCCCGGCGCCAGTAATGCTGCGCCTGATATGTGTGACTCTAATGCTAAAAGTGACTGCATCAGGGATTTTCGACCTGAAGTCGCACTTTGCTACACAGGGCCACAAAAACTGTGTTGCCAAATTCGATCGATGGATGAACATTTTCAGCCAGTGAGAGAACCGACGCCTTCCAACTCCAATGCATCAGTAGCAGAAGTGATGTTTTGTCATTTTGTGACAGAGCACAATCTACCCCCATTGGTGGCAGATCACTTCAGTGATTTGGTGCCAACATTGTTTCCTGACAGCAAGAGCACTCAATTTTTTTGTGCTACTTGGCTTATTATTTTCACATTTCCAAAAACTTATGGCTCAAGATTGTGTCCATATAAGTGTACATTTGAATAAACATGTTTGAAATAGTTCATGTTGCAGTTGCTGTTTGTTTAGTTTTTGTTTGTTTGTTTTTGCTTCAGTTTTCTTTCATCTGCCGATAAATACAGTTTTTAAGTACTCAGTACAGGTGTGAAAGCCCCCCCAATAAGGGAGGCATGAGGTCAGTACAGGTATGAAAGCCCCCCCAATAAGGGAGGCATGCCTTGACAGGTCGCAGCCTGGCACTTTGCAGATGCAGGAGATGGACACAACAGCAACACTTCAGTTTATTACCTCCGCCAAGGAGGTAATGCTTTTACTACTGAACCACTAATCTTATCATTGTGAATCCAATTGCTAGCCATATGTTTTCATGGTCAAGGAATCTGAAAACGTACACACAAACACTGTATGGGGGGGAACTGTGGTGCTTGGCGGAGGTCTGCGCTCTCCGAGTGCTTTTCTAGTTACATATTTATTCCATCTAGCTACAATGCTCCACACTGTGTGTCTATATATATTTATATGTACATATGTATACTTGCTGCTCTTGTTTTTCTCTTGCCTTCTGATTGTTGCTCTGAGTGTTGCTATCCCTGTGCTGTTGCAATCCTGGAATTTCCCCATTGTAGGACTAATAAAGGCTTATCTTATTGATAATACACAGAAGAAATTCAACATTACACTGAACTCCATCACTGAACAGTGATATAAACTAAAATAATTATAATGACTGAACAACTCCCTTTCCCCAAAGTGAAGATGCACTATTATCTTGAATATAAGTGATAAAAGATCAGACAAATAAGTGATCTGACAAACAAATAAACAAGGGATTTGAGACAGTGGCTAATATTGGATGTCCCATTCATTTTCAATATTTAGGTATTATATAATTAATATTCACACAATCAAATAAATCTTAGTGCCATTTACTCCCTTTTATATTTGTCAAAGTCTAACATGTGATTGCCTACATATAGGCTACACCTCTTTGTATTCCACTTTCAAACATCGTCATGACTGATTGGATAATTCAGCCCACGTGCAAGGTGCAGCAACAAAGAGACAATCAAACAGTACACATGTTTGAATGTTTTATTAAATAGCAAAAACCGCACTGCTATAGAACAGTCATTCGCCAGAGGAAAGGGCCTCTGGAGAGAAAATGAGAGCTGTACGCAGAGGAATGGAGTAAGGGAAAATGGTCGAGCCAAATTACCACTTACGTGGGCTCCGAGGGAGCGCCGGCAGGATTCCAGTGGGGAATAGACGAGCCAGCAGGGTAGGGGACTGCTGGCGGAGCCTGACCGGGTGGAGGTTACCGTCGTGGGAGAAGAAGTAGCAGGAGAGTGCGTGCAGCCCTCAGTGAAACACCCACACGATGGCAGCAACCTGTACAATGGAAAAAAGCACACAGGTTTATAACTTCTTTTCCAGTGTTATGATGACTTGCTGTCTTTCAGCGGCAGTATACCCAGACAAACCAGCATTGAGTCACTGAAGGATGCATCCTTAAGTACGCTGGCTGATGAGAGGGCGCAGGTGTGTCCTCTCCTTCAGGTGTGATGATGAGCAGTGGAGAGATGAATGGGAAGGAGGGGGCGCGCTCTCACCACCCATGACAAACACAGTCTACATTTGGGCCTGGAAAGTCTGATTGAGACACCCGTTTCAGACAGGAATACTTGTGTTCTTCGGGCAATGCACCAGTATAGTGAATGAAATTTTCAGTTAAGATTTTGAACAGCACTACAAAATGGCTGATTCACTATATAGCACACTATATGGGGAATACATAAACATTTCAAACAGAGCAACAGAACTTGTGAACTCGGTTGTCTTTTTGACCGTATTGTTACATATTTTTAGTTTATCCTGTAGTAATTGGGAATTGATTGTTATACTGTTTTTCCCTCCATTTCCTCTCAGCCATCCTTCGTTCTCTTTTCAGTTGTTTGATCTGTTTGTTTCTCCATAGAGGTTTAGGTTTAATTTTGACTTTCCTTGACCTGACTTTGCTGTTAAAATGCTCAACAATAAAATCACAGAAGCAGATTGTAGTGAATAATGAGGAGGCGAGGTGACGTTTTATAAGGTTTATTTACAAGAACTATAACACACTAATGGGAGACCCTACCGCGAGTACTAGAGTGTGGCATCATAAAAGCCTGCATCAGCCTTTTATATTCCAGGTGACGCCACCCCCCGGAGGCAGGGTATCACCCCTCCCAGCCTAGGGCACCGTCATACTAATATATTATATTATATTACTATCCTACCCCCCCCCCCCTTGAAAAACTGCAAACACACAAATTACCCAACCAATAAATTTACACCCAAATCATACACTAATACAGGGAAGAACAGGCCTGTCCATTCATACCACACTGGCTCAGCAGAACTCTCCGCAATGTAAACACAATAGTCTTTGAAATAAAAATGAGCCACACACCAAATTAAATCAAACCCTCCTAAGCTAAACACAAAACAAATATAAACATAGACAATGGCTGTACCCAAACCCATAAACTCACAGGATACATAAATATGCAATCAGGGAGCTCCCAAAGAAAAACACATTTTCACACAACAGGGCAGTAATTAAACCATTCACACACAGGTGTTACTGCACCTCACACTCCCAACACTCATTATATTCACTCACTCACAACAGTGGCCTTGTGCTTATACTACTTGACTCACCCTGTCACAGTGGTAATCATGTCCCTAATGAGACCACAAAACCATAAAGGCCCAACTTAAGACAGGGGAGCATACATGGCAACGCGTGCCGGAATTAAGTAAAATATAACACTGTAGAATAATGTGAAATACTGCGCATACATACCCTGGCCAAAAGGTAATACACACCAACAGGTCACCTTACAGTAAACACATAGTATCAGTTGTATTTCTCTTCTTTTTTTTTTAAACAGAACAATCAACCATAACACAGAACATTTTTTTTAACAAATTGCACATTAAGACACATTGTTAGCCCCCATACATTCAACTTGGGTCTTCCGAAGCCCCCCCCCCCCCAGAGTGTCCGTCATGTGGCCCACTTCCAGAGCGTCTCCGTTTCTTTGTGACCGGAGACAGACTGCATCGATGCCCCACTGTGCTCCAACGTCGCAGATCACTGGAATGCCGTCTCGACCCATCAGTCAAACTCAGATAGCTGCCGCCGCTGGACTGGACCGCCAGCAGATCATCCTGTCCCGCAGTCCCGATTCTGGAACTGTGCACCCGACCAAGTTGAGCCTCAGTCCTAGGGCGCACGCCATCACTCACATCCAGGGGAGCACTCACTGCCTTTCTCTGTCTTCTGCGCCGCGATCTGGCTCCTTTATAACTCAAACCATGTCCCTCGTCTTTGGTATCAGCATGGCTGGGGTCTGTGCAGTCTGGTGTTACCCCGGATACCAGATGATGGTGCACATCAGTAACTGGTGGCTCAGCAGCCGGAACCTGTCAGCTGCCGGAACCTTGTAGCTCACGCTCTCTGGACCTTTCCACCACCGCAGGGATCAAACTATGCCATTCAAGTCCGTCCTCCGCTGGACCGCAAACATTGGCATGGGACCCCCGCCTTGTTGGCATACTAAGGTGCTGGCAGTGTCCCTCTTCGCCTGGAAAGGGACACCTAAAGTCCCACACTTCTTTGCCACTTTTCACATAAAACAAGACAATACCCGTCAGATCACCGCCTTCTCGAGACAATATAATGTCCAGGGGATCATTACCGTAATCACAACATGCAGTGCATGTTTTACTCACATTATGGTGGGGAAAACACCGTCTTACACTCTCCAAGTTCAAAATGGAGGTTGCCGACTCCGAGTTCGCCAACATCGGTACCGGTGTCCTGACCGTGTTGGGAGAGACAGTGTGGACCACTGAAGGCACCTTCTTCTTTCCACCGTCCCTAGCAGACCTCTGTTCCTCCTTGTCGAAACTGCGACAAAATCTGGCGAAGTGATGGAACAGATTGCACCATCCACAACGTTCGCCCCTCGCCGTACACCCCCCGGCTCGTAACGGTGCTTAGCGGATCCGCAGCCATAGCATCATGGTGTCCCCGGGGTGGACTGTATCTTGACGATGGCCGCGTACTCGTCATCGTTGCCCTCGTCCAAATCAAAAGCCAGGGCTGTCCCGTGTGCGCCGCTCTTCTGAGGAGCTTCTTCATGGCTAAGGTGCTTCGTCAGCCGCTCCACTGTCTCTTTTCGTCGTGCTAGCTCTATGGCCGCTATCGGTGCCCACTCACCAGAGCGAGTTAGCAGGCCTCTTGCTGGGGGCCCGGCCGCATGTTCCGCTAACTGGCCGCGGCCCAACTCCTCCTCCAAAGTCCCAAGCCTGCACTCACTCCCCAGCCGCCAAAGGTCTGTCACAAACCGTTGAACCGACTCTCCGGGTCACTGGTTCCACTGCTTGACTTGCATGCGCCACCTCATGATGTTCCCAGCAGCGCCAAAATAGCCCACCATGATCCTCGTCACATGGCCGAATGGGTCATCTCCTCCAACCGTGCTGAGGATTTTCTGGCTCTCCTCATCCAAGTTATGGACCAGGATAGCCTGTGCACATAATTTATCCAGGTCGCCGAGGTCTAACGCGAGTAGATAGTATTTGGAGGCCGCCCGCCACCTGGTCCACAGGACCAACGGCTCACCCGGAGCCTGCAGCACAAAGCGCAGTGCGGCAGCAGCCCTCTCCATTTCCAATTTTCCTTGTCGCCAAATGTAGTGTCCGGAATAATGAGGTTTTATAAGGTTTATTTACAAGAACTATAACACACAAATGGGAGACCCTACCGCGAGTACAGGAGTGCGGCAAGGAGACCGGAGGTCTCCTGCATCAGGCTTTTATATTCCAGGTGACGCCACCCCTCGGAGGCGGGACATCAACCCTCCCAGCCTAGGGCACGCCATACTAATATATTATATTATATTACTATCTACACAGATAAAATAACTGGAGGACTGTTGCATAAAACTTCGATAAAGACTGACATAATGCACGGCTCAGGAGACGCACACACACAGGCTCAGAGTAGTTCAAACAGTTTATTGACAACAGGGGTGAATGGATGTGTGTCTGCGAGATGTAGATGTGTTGGTGGCGG
Source organism: Pholidichthys leucotaenia (assembly GCA_020510985.1). NCBI lineage: Eukaryota > Metazoa > Chordata > Actinopteri > Cichliformes > Pholidichthyidae > Pholidichthys > Pholidichthys leucotaenia. Next base: position 121,513,588 of record CM035841.1, read on the forward strand.
CGTCTGCTTCGGGCACAGAGGCAGGAGACTGGACAACCCTGTGGGAAAAGCACAAGGAGAAGGGTGACGGGCACACACCAACACAGGGGATATGAGAGCGAGAGAGGAGCTTACTTGGATGGAATAGATGACTGGCACAGCAAGGGACGAAGCCCGGTAGACAGCCACCTGGAGAGCCCGGTGCAGCAGCGAGGAACAGGCGATGGAGAGGCGTTGTCCGCCGCCGGGGAATCCACCTGTGCACAGGGGAGCAGACTGGGAGGAAAAGGAGGTAAGGTCTTCTTACCAGAATGCTGAGCTGAAGTTGAGGTTTGACTCACAATGATGCGTGAAGAAATCTGACGGCTTCAGGCCGAAGCTCAGGGCGAGGCGGCTTATATCCCTCGCCGCTGATGACGAGCAGGTGTGCGAGCAGGTGGCGCCGCTGATGAGCGGCGCGGCGTGACAAAGACAGCCTCCAATCCAGCCTCGTGGCTCCCTCGTAGTCTCTTTAGATGCCAGTTTTGATGTATACCACTGACTATTTTTTGAAAAGTACACGATAATTCAAAATTATAAAAAAAATTGACTTTGATTATTATTATTAAGACCGGCCAGTCCATCAGAACAATCGGTGAGAAGATTGAGTTTCTCGCATTTTTACTTTTTATATGATGTCAGATTGAAAAAAAATTGTTACACTGGGACTGTTTGTCATGTTTGCTGTGTAGCTTTGCAGCGAACACGGGAATTGGCAGCGAGCCCAAAACAAAGAGTAAGTAACGTGTTTATTTAAATGGGTGTATGTACAGAAAGTCCAAATACAGTCACAGCAAATAAGGCAAATAAGGGGAAGACACCTGGCTACAAACTAGGTTGGTCAAAGGGTATGCCTAACGTGCTCCAATGAGGCTGGAGGGGAGAAAAAAGGCACAAAAGAAGACTTACAAAGGTGATGGAGCGGAAAGGCTCTGAGGAAACAACACGATTTTAGTCCAGGGGAAAACCAACCGATGCGAGCCTGGATCTCCAAAGTTGACATTGCTAAGCTGCCATGCCGGCTGGTCGTACTGCCCTGCTATTTGTACAAAGCCCTAATGACAGCAAGTAGACCCAGCCGTGTGGCAACAGGTGCGTGACTGATAGGACCGTGTGTGTGTGTGCGCGTGTGTGTGAGTATGAGTGTGAGTGTGTGTGTGTGTGTGTGTGTGTGTGTGTGTGTGTGTGCGTGTGCGTGTGCATGTGTGTGAGTGTGTATGTGGTGAACTAGACAGTTGGTGAATGCCTGGTGAGAGGAGGAGGCGTGGCTGTGGGAATGGCGGAGAGCAAGGCTCAATCTGGCAGCTGGAATTAATAAACAATAATTAAACCCAACAGCCACAAGTCATGCTCGGGGTAATGACCCCAAACATAACACTGTTTACTACAAGATTTTCATTTTGAACTTTAAACTGTAATAAAATTATGAAAGATCAATACCCTCCCCCCCAATTTTTTTTTTTTTTCATGAAGGGGTTCTTGTCTGATTCATGGTGAGTCCTTAAATCATCATATGTATCAGACAAGAACCCCTTAATGAAATTTTATTACAGTTTAAAGTTCAAAATACAAATCTTGTAGTTCACAAGTCCAGTTCACCATTTGTACTGCGGACTTCTCATACAACATAACACACTGCCATCGACAGAAGTTCTCTGACAACTCTGTGATCGTCAGCCTCATCAGAGCTGAGTACAGAGGACTTATCCAGGACTTCGTGGACTGGTGCCATCGGAACTGCCTCCAGATCAACGCGAGAAAAACTCAGGAACTGGTGGTGGACTGCTGCAGGCAAGGACAACCCCTCACAACACCAGTAAACATCCAGGGAACAGACATTGAGATGGTGACATCCTACAAGTACCTGGGTGTTCATTTGAACAGTAAACTAGACTGGTCACACAATACCGACGCACTCTACAAGAAGGGACAGCGCAGGCTGTTCCTACTGAGGAGGCTCAGGTCTTTTGGCGTACAAGGGGTGCTCCTGAAGACATTCTACGATTTGGTGGTGGCATCAGCCATCACTTTTGGAGTGGTCTGCTGGGGCAGCGGCATCACAGCAGCCGATAGGAAGAGGCTGAACAAACTGATCAAGAAAGCTTACTCTGTCCTGGGGCAGTGCCTTGACCCAGTGGAGGAGACAGGAGAGAGAAGGATGGTGGCTAAGCTGCCATCTCTGCTGAGTCCGATTCCCACTCTATGCAGGACATACTGAATGCACTGAGGAGCTCATTTAGCAGTAGGCTACATCATCCTAGGTGCGCAACCGAGAGGTTGTCAGACTTTATAACCTAAGCAGAGCTGCTCACAGAGATAGTAAAAAAAAAATCGTTACGTACGACCTAATAGTATTGAATGCAAAAGACGCAACAAACTTACACAAAATGGTCCCCCTCCAGTATACAACTGGGACAAGATCAATTGCTACAAAGGTTGACAATATGTATGGGTACATATTCATACTATGTGGGGTAACTAAATAGACTGTTATGCTGTTTATTCCATCTAGCTACAGTGCTCCGCACTGTGTATATATATTATATATATATATTTATATTATATATATATATATATATATATATATATATATATATATATATATATATATATACACACACTGTATATATATATATACTGTATACTGTATATATATATATATATATATATATATATATATATATATATATATATATATATATATATATATATATATTTATGTGTACATATGTATATTCACTGCTCTTATTTTCTTATCTTCAAAATTATTGCTCTGAGTGTTGCTATCCCTGTGCTGTTGCAATCCTGGAATTTCCCCATTGTGGGACTAATAAAGGCTTATCTTATCTTATTCCAACAAAACTTTTTTTTAAACAGGGAATAAGGGTTAATCGTCATTCATGTTGTCACTGTATTCTTATTACAATGTTTACAAATTTCTGTGTTTCTCCAGAGTTGTAAATATTGTCTGGTGTTCTGGGATTAATAAAGTTTTAATTATCTTGTGTGAACATGTTGTTATTCATTATATGGTATTTATGAGGCTGTAACATTGCTGTTAGAAAAGTCTGTTATTTTTCTTCCATCATAAATGTTTTATTAGCACCTAGCTAGGTGCTGCTTGTTACAATTACATAATTTTTGTTTACAGAGAAAGATCCTTTGATGAAAGGGGGAAAATGATGGTTTTGACTTTTACTTTGAAACTCCTACCAGATGTGACTCCTAGCTAGCCATAGGCTACTTCCGATTAGCTTCTCCAACGGCAGCAGGATCCAGAATCTTCGTCAGAGTCTCGGTTCTGTGGCCAGAGCAGAGGTGGACCGAGACCAGAATCGGCTGATATGGATTTAAAATCTGAAATGGAGCCGAGAAGAGAAGGTTAGTTTACTTCCTGTTACCGTGGAAACACCAGAATTGCCAACTTTTCAGAAAAGCTTGGCGTGAGATTCAGAGGGAATTGTTCACGGAGGAGACTGGGGTGGTGGGGTGGAGAGAGTGCGCACGTCACTCACTGTTGCCAGATGGGAAATGTTGATGGCTGCGTTCGGAATGTTCACTCCCTCCCTACTCGCTATATAGTGAATTTAGGTATAGTGGAATATATGGTAAACTCAACATAACAATAAAATTTACAGATTTCTGACATGACTGGGCTTATTTTCGCGGCGCAGTTAAAGACGTCATTATTGCGAGACAGTAAAACGTAACAGACTAACGATGGTAAAAAAATGAATACCTGCATGGAATTTGTAGTAAAGATGTATTAAATCGTTTTTGCTGAATTAATAAATATTCATACCTTAAGCTAGTTTATGTTGTGATGTGAAGCTCTCCTCTCACTGCTGTTTGCTGCGCATTGCATTATGGGATATATTTGCTAACGTAGTGACCATCCGTTGTACACCATCCGTCCAGCCGAGATTGGGCTCCTTTCCACCAAACCGGTTCCAGTGCTTAACTGGAGCTATTGCGTCATTAGCACCAGTTCTTTGGGTTTCCACCAACTAAAGCACCAGTCCCCGGCTCCCAAAAGTGGGGCTATCGCGGCCCCAACTCCTAGCTGGGCCAGCGGCAGCACCACTTTACGTCGGTTAGGTCTACAGCCGTGGGCGTGGTTAACTGACCAGCTTGAAAACATTACTGACCGCCATGTTGCTTTCCAAACAGCGGAGCACGCAACGGATTCCAAAACCAAACAGATTTAGAGCGAAGAGGAGAAATATTTCTTGGCTCTATGGACATAAGCAGAAGTACAAGATCAGCTGGAGGGGGCCACTCATCTGAACTGTTTTGGAGGATCGGCCAGCCAGCTGGGCCATCGTCACTGCCTTGGATTAGTCTGGACAACAAACTGCTTAAAACACGCTGGTAAGTGTATTGTCTTTAAAATGCCAGACGTTAACCAATATATGTATACATATATATCCGCTTGTATTGATATGTAAAGGCCAAGTGCGGATATTTTTTTAGTCACTTGTGGCTATAGTATTTTCAGTTAGCTATGCTAACAAGCTAAAAGTAATTTTACTACGACCAAACGTTTCTCCTCGCCATAAAGAAATGAACAGGTCGTCTCTGCTGACAGATGTATATCGCTTGTATTGATATGTAACGGCCAAAGTGCGGATTTTTTTTTTTTATTTTATTTAACTCATTTTTGTGGCTATAGTATTTTCGGTTAGCGATGCTAACAAGTTAACTGTTTTTAGCACAAACGCTACTCCTCGGCAGAAATGCGCATTTGAGAAACTAGAACAGAAATCTTAGCATCTTACAGAATACTTTTTTAAAAAGACATCCAGCGCAAAATACGTTTTTTGTGGTATGAATACTGTGTATGAATGGGTGCCTTGCGTTGTGTTATGGGAGATTTTTCTACCAGACACTAGTACCGTCGTCTTTTTTACTATTTTGGTAATATTTCCATAATCTTAGGCCATTTTTTTTTTTAAATGTCACTCGTGTTTAATTGTGTGTTGTGTAGCCGTATTTTATCTAATCCTTCTCTTACTTTATTGCGCACTAGCCTGGTGGATCACCTACAGTTTCATTGTACTGTACACCTGTACAGTGACAATGAAGTTTCATCTATTCCTATTCTTCTATTCCATAATCAGACATGTAAGCTTTGCTAACATTGATATTGAATAAAATTGTCTTCTATGTCTGCACATTTAATGGAAGGCTTAAGTTGTTCACTGCACAAACTAAAACACATTTTTTTCATAGATTTATCACAGCTGGATGATGAGGGAGAACCCCCCAGACCTGTGGTGTCCAGCTCACCTTCACCAGCTCCAAGCTTGTCCTCCTCCTGCTCTTCTAATCAGACCCGATTAGGTAATTTATGTTCAGATCATTTTGATTTTGTGTACTTTATTGATCCCCATAGGGGAAATTGAGGGCATCCACCTGGATGGATCATGACCCAGTCACACAAAGGAGGGAGTGAATTAAACCAATTATACACTTGAATTGAATGTTGTGAAGCCACTAACAGTAAATGGATGTTGAATAGACACATTCGATCTTGGATTGACGATTCCTGCGTTTTTCAGTGTGTGGTTATTTTGTATTGCTTATTTTTGTACTTTAAAACAGGGAAACAGAAGTGTGACACAAACATGGACCTCCTTCTTGATTACGGTCAGATGAGACAGCAGGAGCAGAGCAGGAGGGAGGAGCAGCTGAACTTCGCTTTGCTGCAAAGCAGACCAACACCCTTGTTGGACTGATGGGACATGTTGTCTGTGCTTGAGGGACTGTAAAAAAAAAAGTAACTATCACAGCATTGATATTTTTGTCTGTATGTACATAATATTTCATATGTAGCAGTCTGAAGTTTTTGCACATTTTGGAAATAAAAGCTTTCTTTCCTTAAGTGTTTTTCTTCTTCTACATTGGTATCCTCACACCAAACATATTCAGGTTCAGGTTCCTTTATTTGTACCCGTAGGTAGATTTGTTTTGCACTCAGGTGACGTCCATATTTACAAACTACAGTTACATTCAACATGAGCACAAACACAGGCACACATGAAGCTGACTATAGACATGATAAAAGTGTTCAAGGCTCCACCAATCAGGACATAAGACAAAGAGATAAGAGAAAAAACATGAGAGAAGGGTCATATTAAAAAGTTAAAGACTTTACATTTCATATATAAAGTTATTTAGGACAATGCAAATCACTATAACATTGTAGTGGTGGGAAGTGAAAGTACAAGTACTGAATTACTGCACTTAAGTTCATTTTTCCAGGTATTGGACAATATATCAGGTATTTGTGGACTTGCACATATTTTTGACAATTTCTTTCACATTTTTTAAAGAACAAGCAGGAACAAACTTTAAATCTATGTACTTTTTCTGTGGAAAATGTTCCAAGTTGCCAGCTTTAAAAATGATGTTTATATTCTGTTGACAACGTCCCACATGACATTCTGTCAGCTCTGGACAAGATCATTTCTGGGGAAAGAACTTTGAACTTGAACACTTTACAGTCTGTCTCTTGTTATCCCTACATGAATAAAAACTTGAATCAGTACTTTAACCAGAATAGATGACACAAGTACAGAAGGGTATACCTTTCACATCTCTGTAGTTTGGAGGTGCATAGAATATGCATTTATACAGTATCTTCATGTATATATGCAGTACCGTAAATCTACACATTTTTCCATGTAACCTTGTGACTGCATTATTTTAATTGCTTTTAATCCCAGATCAAGTTTGTTTAGGGTTCAAAATGCATCGTGTTAAATATATCTTGTTATACCTACCTAAGTACTGTTTATCTGTTGAAATATATATATTTACCGGCTAATATAAACCCATAACAATATGGCCCCTGGCGATCATTTTTTGGGACAGCTGATCACTTTTTGGCATGACATAACAGGTGACCTCCGTCTCGTAATGCGCCGTAACACCACCTATTACAGAAATGACATAAATATTATGTTTAAAAGTGTAGTCAATGCTCGCGCTACAGACTTTATCTAACAACGGCTGATAACTGAAATATTGATGATTACCGGTGTCCTTAAACGTAGCCGCCGTTCTCTGCCATTAAGAATAAAACTGTTTTTGGATGGTAAATACAGGTGTGGAATAATAAAAGCAGCGCTCCCAAAGACAACTCCTACATGTTGACAAGCTAACGCTGCTACTTCTTCTTCTTCTCTCGGTTACTGGCGGATAGCAAACAAGTGAGGGGTGCATACCGCCACCTTCCGTCTTCTCTGGTGTTCTGCGGGGGTTGGGCGCTTCACAGTACGTAATGACGTAGCTCTGACATAATTCCCAACTAGCTCCATATCGGTGGAAAGACAACTGGTTCTTATGAGCACTCTGGTTAAGCACTGGTTAAGCACTAGCACCAGCACCAGAACCAAACTAGCACTGGAACCGGTTTGTTGGAAAAGAGCCCATTGAGGCCCGAGCTTTCCCAGTCCTGACTTCCGGAAGATGGTGATCCTGACCAGTTCGCTCTTCTAAACCCGCATTCTCCAGTCCCGAAACTTGGACAATAACTCATATTCAGACTGAAAACATTTTCGGAGCTGCCAGCTTTAAAGCAAGTAAGTTCAATTGGTGATTTTGAACGCAAGTTTCTGTCACGGGAAACTAATCAAATCCGACTAACATGTCCGGCGGGAAAACGAATGTTAAGCTAACAACAACTACTACTGATCATGACTACACCCCGATGGAAACCTCTGTTAGTAGCGGTCCTGGTAAGAGAAAAAGTTCTCCCGTCACTCCAGCAAAGTCCTCTGCTCCGCCACTTTCCAAGATGAAAACCGCCTAATCTTACGACAACTTGGTAGATGCTATCACAAAGCTAACCATCAAAGTTGATGATTTTGGAGCGCAGTTAAGGGAGACCGCCACTATGGTAGCCAGCATCACCTGTCTTGTTGAAATCAATACTGCTGACATCAAAAATTGCCAGACCAAACTACAGAGCTTTGAGAGAGACATCCCCAAGCTTATACAAGAAAACCAAGAGCTAAAGGAAAGAATTACTGAGCTGGAGAGGTACAAGAGGCGCCGGAACCTTAAAATACACGGGATCAAAGAAAAGGATAACGAAATGATCCGTGAGGAGGTAATCCACATTCTATCAGAAATCGCACCGCAGTGGGCAACGACCATGGGCACTATTGTTGATAATGTCCACCGCCTGGGAAAACGTGAAAATGGAAGAAACCGCCAGGCTATTCTCCAGTTTGTTATGAGATACCACTGTGAAGAAATTTGGAGGCTGACCAAAAACTCCAAATTCTGCAAAGTAGCCGGGATCCGATTCAAGCGAGATTTCTGTAAAGCCGACAGGGATGCCCGCACAGCAGCATGGCCACAGATGGAGCAAGCCCGTGCAGCTGGGAAAAACATCTGGTACAAAGGCCATGTGGGATACATCGACGGTAGAAGAGTCAGCATCTAAGGGTCTGGTTCACAACTATGGCTGAACAAGCATGTTGACTCTTTAATGTTCTGTACATGTTGCTAAGCTACTTCAATGTTTACTTTATAGGGAGTCATTTCATAGTCCCCTTTTGAAGTACGCTGTGTTCCTGGCAGCTGTCATTTGGAAATGTTTACATGCTACTTTTACTCAGGTTCCTGCGTCTTTTTTTTTTGAAGGGTAGATTTATGAGGCAGCTCTTTTTCAATGCCATTTTGATCATTTGCATTACATATTTTCGATAATTTTATAGATCAGGTTTTTGGATTCTGTCATAACAAGCATGCAGCTTGGGGAAAAAGGAGGAAGGGGAAGGGGAAAGAAAAGGGAAAAGAAGGGGAAGGAAAAAAGGGGAAGAAAAAGGGAAAAAGGGGGGGAAAAAAGTTATGAGTTAAAACATATATTTAGCAATTTAATCAGGGGCTTTCTTCAGTGTAATTGGTCCAAAGTAACAACCTAAACCGTTTATCTACTTATCTTTATTTTTTTTATTATTATTTTAATTTTTTCCTTATTCTCTTTCATCCTTTATGTCTTTTATTACAACTTTTTCTTTTGCATCACTTAATGCTGGGGGTTTACGAGACTCTATAAAAAGAAAGGCTACATTTCTATTCCTTAAAAATGAAAAAGCACATTGTTATCTTATTCAGGAGACTCACAGCAATGATACAGATGAAAAAATGTGGACAAACCAATGGGGAGAAAAAATATACTATAGTCATGGCACAAATAGGTCAGCAGGGGTCGCCATACTCCTAAATAACTTTCCTGGGAAAGTAGTTGTAACCAAAAAAGATGACACAGGACAATGGATTATTTGTGTTTTTGAATTACACAACCAATTCTTGATTCTTGTTAACATTTATGGATTTGTTAACCGCAACCAGAACAAACAAATTAATTACAGACATGACTAACATATTGAAGGAATTATCTCAAATATACAGTATATCAATCCTGTTTTTGTACTGGGTGGCGACTACAATATGGTTATGGATGAATGGCTTGATAGGCAGCCCTCAAGATTTCCTAATCATCAGTATAATACCACTTTACTAGATTTCTGTAACACGTTTCAGCTTAGTGACATATGGCGTGCGCTAAATCCAGATACTCAAACCTTTACTTGGTTTAAAACCTGATGGCACCATTAAATCACGATTAGACTACTGGCTTATTTCTGAATTCCAACCTGATATAGATATAAATACCTCAATTTCTGCAGCTCCGCTTACAGATCATTGTATGATCAAGTTAACCATAACTCCCACTAGCGCAGTCAGAAGAAATAAAGGCTACTGGAACTTTAACTCAAATCTTCTAAAACATGACCCATTCTGTCAGGATGTTAAAAGGACAATCGACAGTATAACCAAAGATACATTATTGTCAACTTACAGGGAGAAATGGGAATTTGTTAAGTTTAAAATCCGTCAGATTTCCATTTCATACAGCAAAGTCATAAGCCGAGCCAATAAACAAAAAGAAATGGATATTGTAACTGAGATCCATTTAATATGCAACAAACATTCCTTATGTGAAGAGGACAAACAAAAACTGATTTTATTGCACTCTTCTCTAGATAACATCTATATTAATAAAGCCAAAGGAGCATATATTAGGTCGAGAGCGAAATGGATAGAGGAGGGAGAGAGAAGCTCAACATCCTTCTGTAGGCTTGAGAAAAGAAGACAAGAACGAAATGCCATTAAGTCTCTTATAATTGATGGTAAGGAATGTACTGATTCTGTGAGGATCTCTAAAGAAATATTTAAATTTTACAATGAATTATACTCCTCTTACTCACATACTAATGCAGAGGGTTTCTTTGAGTCCATTTCAGGACAGATACCGAAAATTGATGAATATTTTAGAAAATCATGTGACGCAGAGATTCAAATGGAGGAAGTTGAAAAAGCTGTAAAATCCTTAGCTCTAGACAAATCACCTGGCTCAGACGGCTTGACAACCAATTTTTACAGGCACTTCTGGATTAACCTAAAAGATTTATTTTTTAATATGTTAAAGGAAATTCGTGATACTTCAGTTTTACCAAACACTATGAAACAAGGAGTCATCACACTAATTCCCACACCTGGCAAGGACCCAAAATTGATTGATAATCTCAGACCAGTTACTTTACTTAATAATGATTACAAAATTTTAACACATATTTATGCCAACAGACTCAAAACTGGCATCACTGATCTTATCTCAGAGACACAATCAGGTTTTATTAAAGGGCGCTCAATACACAACAATATACGCCTTGTATTGGATTTACTTGACTATAGGGACCTAATTGATGAGGGGTTTATTTTATTTTTGGATTTCTTTAAAGCTTTTGATATGATTGAACACAATTTTATGTTTAGGACCTTAGAGCTTTTTGGTTTTGGGGAGCACTTTTTAGACTTTATAAAACTAATTTATACGGATACCAACAGCTCAGTTCTATTACCACATGGTACCTCCCCTAGATTTTCAATAGGCAAAGGAATAAAACAAGGCTGCCCGGTTTCGCCTCTGTTGTTCATTGCAGCAGCTGAAATGCTCTCAATTTTTATAAAAAACTCTGACTTTGATAAATTAACAGTATTTGGAAAACAACTAACAATCAGCCAACTGGCTGACGACACAGCCATATTCATGCACAACTCTGATCAAGTCCCTAAAATTCTCAATTATATAGATGTTTTCTCTAAAGCCTCTGGGCTTAAACTGAATCTAGGTAAATGTGAATTATTACCTATTCATGATTGCAGTCTATCAGCCGTTCATACCATTCCCGTCAAACAAACAGTGAAATATTTGGGCATGCATACATACCTGCCAACTACTCCGATTTTGCCGTAATGGTTCCGGTTTTCAAGACCCCGTTCCGGGTTGCGGTTTTGTTATTCAAAATTACGGTTTTTCACTAAAAAATTCAGTCAAAAATTTTAAATCGTAAAAAAAACACGAAAGCAATTCCAAACACGCTGTCGCTCGGAATCGTATCTAAATTTAGAACAGAGGCAATCGGCACTGCTTCATGTAGGTGTATTGCGCATGTGTGAGAGGTCTGAACCAATTTTCCATGTGCAATCGTGAGGCAATCAGGTAAGAATTATACGTTTTCATCATGGAGTCTGCCGGAGAAAAATCACTAATGAGTGTGAAACACAAACGAAAATTACAGTCTTTTCGTGAGGAATACAGCAAAGCATTTCCGGGAGTTATTATTCGCTCAAGAAGGGGTGAAAATTACGCAAATTGCACTTTGTGTAGACAAGACTTTTTGATTGGACATGGCGGAATCAGCGATGTGAAAGACCACGTAAGAACGAAAAAACACAAGGCCAGTGCCAGTGACGCTAGCGGCAAACTTGAAGAACATGTGCTGTGTAATTGCAAGCCTTGTCATGCTTGGTGTATCATGTAAACACATGAAATATCAGAGCGATTTTGCTGTCTTTTACGCACGTGTCTGTTATACAGTGCTAGTACAGTGGTACCTCTCCTTACGAACGTCTCTACATACAGAATTTTCAGGTTACGAGACACCTCAACGGGAAAATATTGCCTCTTGTTACGAAAGAAATTTCAGGGTACGAAAGGCAAAAAAGTACGCGCTCCTCGCAGCTCCCGTAGTTTACCGAACGTAAACATACCTGTAGCTGCTCTGCCATTGGCTATCGCCTAGCATAGCCAATGCTATGCTATGCTAGGCCGACAAAAGCAAACGTCCTTGGATCGGTTCTTCACAAAACGTCAGGCAAAAACCACTGATGAGAGAGAACATGAACCAAAGAAGGCAAAAGGTGATGACGACGACGACGATAGCAGTTAAAAGGTAAATGAACATAATTTTTATTATTCTTTACTTTATACTTTATTCTTTGTTTTTTTAAATTACAACTCTCATTTTATGTTTATTGTGCAGTAATCTAATTGTAACATGTATTTGTTACATGTTTTGATGCGTTTTTATGATTTATAAAAAATTTATGCCCGAATTTTGGGGGGCTTGGAACGGATTAGGGCATTTACATGTAAAACGCGTCTCTACTTACGGAATTTTCATGTTACGGAAATACTTCCGGAACAAATTAATTTCGTAAGTAGAGGTACCACTGTATACCCTGCTGATATTTCTAGTCTTCTAGTTACCTCTGCCAAGGAGGTTATGTGATCATCAGCGTTGGTTTGTCTGTTTCTTTGTTAGCAAGATAACTCAAAAAGCTATGGACGGATTTTCATGAAGTTTTCAACAGATTGTCAGAAATGGGGTATCCTACAGATGATTAGATTTTGGTGGTGATCCGGATCACCGTCTGGATCCAGGAATTTTTTAAAGGATTCTTTTTTTTTTTTTTTTTTTAACATTTAGAGATAGGGCCATTTTCAATATTTTATTTATGATGTTAAACACTGTATGGGGGGAACTGTGGCGCTTGGCGGAGGTCTGCGCTTTCTGAGTGCTTTTCTAGTATTCATAATACATCACATCTGGCCTATTCGAAGTTCTATGCAGTGTTAAGATAGTCTTTTGAATGCAAATTTAATGAATGAATGAATCTTTATTTCGGATAGATTAAAAGTAAAGATTAAAAAGAAACAGAATAATATAACAAAGGCGAAAAAATCCAACAAGGTCAAATTAAACAAGAACTCCTCTGATTATACAGTTCAACATAAGTTATCTGAAATGGGTGATGGCTGAAGCCGCAGCTTATATTGCCCACCCATATTCCATCCAAGAATTCAAAAGAAAAACAAAACAAGAGCGATTATAATTCAGAACAAAGCTAAGACAAAATGTGACAAAAAAAAACTAAGTAACAACACAACACAGACTGGATATGACAATCCTTATGTGATTTTACATGTCATCTTGTATATATGTTTGGAGTATTTCTTCCTTTAGTTTTTGTTTAAATTGTCCAAGCGTTGTACATGATTTTAATTCAGGTCCAAAATCGTTCCATAATCTGACTCCTTGCACTGAAACACACTGATGTAGTATTCTCTGGGCCCCTCCCCAATCTGACCAGTGATGACATGCTTAGCCGCTCGTCATCCTTGAACCGCTGGCTGTCTGTGTGGTGTCCTAAAAATGACGTGGGCTACATTGACAATTGGAGCTCTTTTTGGGGAAAACCTGGTCTTATGAGACGAGACAGCATTCATCCCACTTTGGATGGTGCTTCTCATTTATCTAACAATCTGGCATCTTTTTTATCCAAATTTCCAAAACCATGACTACTCAGAGTTGGGACCAGGAAGCAGAGTCGCAGTCTTACACGCCTCTCTGCAGCTCCTCTTCATCCGCCACCCCTCACCTTAGCCCCTGTCTTCCCCATCAGAGAATCGTTGTCTGCTCCCTCCAAAGTGAATAAAAATATAATGTATAAGCATCCCAAAGTGATAAAGCAAAATATTGGTAAAACTCAAATTAAACATAAAGCCTCTAAATTGAATGATTTGGCCTCTGTTCCTCCTCATAATTTAAAAATTAAATGTGGTTTATTAAATATTAGGTCTCTAACTCCCAAGTCTCTGTTAGTCCATGATTTGTTAATTGATCATCAGATTGATTTAATTTCCCTTACAGAGACTTGGTTAGGACAAGAGGATTATGTTGGTTTAAATGAATCAACTCCCTCTGGTTATTTAAACTGTCAAAATCCCAGAAGTTCTGGTCATGGAGGAGGAGTAGCAACAATTTACCATTCCAAATTACTAGTTAATGTAAAGCAAAAAACATGTTATAATTCCTTTGAGGGCCTGGTCCTCAGTATTGGGCACTTTAGCAATTTTAGGTTAAACCCAATTTTTTTTGCCATAGTTTATCGTCCCCCATCAACCTACTCAGAATTTTTATCCGAATTTGCTGATTTCTTAGCTGATTTAGTGCTGAAATCTGATAGAATAATTATAGTAGAGGACTTTAATATACATGTGGATGTAGATAGTGACTGCCTTAATGTGGCATTAAATTCAATATTAGATTCGATTGGGTTTTCTCAGAAAGTTGGAAATTCTACTCATTACCTCCACCATACATTGGACCTTGTTTTGACATATGGCATAGAAATAGAAAATCTTGTAGTGTCTCCTCATAACCCTGTACTGTCAGACCATTGTCTGTTAACCTTTGATTTTACTATTTCTGACTATTTGGCTCCTAAAGAAAAATATTATTACAGTAGATGCCTCTCAGATGATGCTGTTTCCAAATTTATGCAGATTGTTTCCTCTATGCCATGTGTCAACACAACGGAAATAAGCTATAGACAGCTTGCTCTTTCTGTAATTGATAACATGGTGGATAGTGTTTCAGCTTCTCTGCATCAGACTCTAGACTTGGTGGCCCCCTTAAAAAAGAAAAAGTCTAATCAGAGATTTCTAACTCCTGCTACAACTCCTATTGATGTCTGTCTTGATGAGTTTACTCCAATCGACCTTTGTGAGTTAGACAAAATAGTTTCCTCATCCAAACCTTCAACTTGTCTTTTAGACCCTATTCCTACCAGGTTATTTAAAGAAGTCTTCCCACTTATTGGTAGCTTTATTCTTCATATAATCAATTCTTCATTAACTTTAGGCCATGTACCGCAGGCTTTTAAAACGGCTGTAATTAAACCCTTACTCAAAAAGCCAACGCTAGATCCAGGAGCTTTAGCTAACTATAGACCAATCTCTAATCTCCCTTTCATTTCAAAAATCTTAGAGTTGTTGCTATGCAATTATTTGACCACCTGCAGAGAAATGGTTTACTTGAAGAGTTTCAATCTGGGTTTAGAATCCATCATAGTACTGAAACAGCCTTAGCGAAGGTCACTAACGACCTCCTCATTGCATCTGATAATAGACTAGTTTCTGTACTTGTCCTTTTAGACCTTAGTGCAGCTTTTGATACTATCGATCATAATATTCTACTTGATAGATTAGAACACTATGTTGGACTTAATGGAACTTCGTTGCAATGGTTTAGATCTTATTTATCTGATAGGTTCCAGTTTGTTCATGTAAATGATGAGTTTTCTTTCAACTCAAAGCTTAGTCATGGAGTTCCACAGGGATCTGTGCTAGGCCCTACTCTTTTTAGTTTATATATGCTTCTGTTAGGCAACATTATTAGAAAGCACTGTATATATTTTCATTGTTATGCAGATGACACACAATTATACCTGTCAATGAAGCCTGATGATAGTAATCAATTAGCCAAGTTAGAAGCCTGTCTTAAGGAAATCAAAGCTTGGATGACTTGTAATTTCCTGCTATTAAATTCAGATAAGACTGAAGTCATTCTTGTTGGTCCAGAAAACCTTAGAAATTCCTTTCCAAATCAAACTTTCAGTTTGGATGCGGTTACTCTTTCTCTTAATAGCTCTGTGAGGAACCTTGGAGTTATTTTTGATCAGGATTTGTCCTTCAATTCACATATTAAATTTGTTTCTAAGACTGCCTTCTATCATTTGCGTAATATTGCCAAGATTAGGAACATCTTGTCTCAGAATGATGCTGAGAAACTGATCCACGCTTTTGTTAGCTCGAGATTAGATTATTGTAATTCTTTATTATCAGGCTGTCCTAAAACATCTTTAAAAAGTCTTCAGCTGATCCAAAATGCTGCAGCAAGAGTTTTAACAGGTACTAGAAAGAGAGATCATATCTCTCCGGTTCTGGCCTCCCTTCATTGGCTTCCCATAGAGTATAGAATTAAGTTTAAAATCCTTCTTCTTACTTACAAAGCTCTAAACAATCAGGCTCCTTTTTATTTAAAAGATCTGATACTACCGTATTATCCTAACAGAGCACTACGCTCCCAAAATGCAGGATTACTTGTAATACCTAGAATCTCCAAAAGTACAATGGGAGGCAGAGCCTTCAGTTATCAAGCTCCTCTCCTGTGGAATCAGCTGCCAATCTGGATTCGGGAGTCAGACTCGATCTCTGTTTTTAAGAATAGGGCTAAAACCTACCTTTTTGATATAGCCTACAATTAGGGAGGGATCATGTGTTTCTGAACCCTCCCTTAGTTATGCTGCTAATAAGTTTAGTCAGCCGGCGGACCTCCAGTAATGCACTGGGCCTCACTCCTTTCCTCACTCTCAATGAAATATTTTTTTTTGCTGGTCATTAACATCTGTTTGTTCTCTCCCATAGATTGAGTCCCCATCGTGCTGTTTGCTCTCTACATGTCTGGTCTTTTCTTCTTCTCTATCCCCTCACCCCCCAGCCAGTCGCAGCAAATGACTGCCCCTCCCTGAGCCTGGTTCTGCTGGAGGTTTCTTCCTGTTAAAAGGGAGTTTTTCCTCTCCACCGTCGCCAAGTGCTTGCTCACAGGGGATCGCCTGATTGCTGGGGTCTTTCTGCAACTGTGGGGGTTCCCCCCTCCAGTTGATAGTGCTATGAGATGACTGTTGTTGTGAAATGGCGCTATATAAATTAAGTTGAATTGAATTGAATTGAATTGAATTGTTGCTTGGTGGTAGTTCTCACTGAAGGTTTTTGAAATATACATGTTCCTCTGAAATGATATTGTTTCTCCCTTATTTGGAACAGCTTTTGGATATTTGCGGGCAGTGACAGATTCTTAGCTTTAAACATTATTACTGCAGTTTTAAAGTCAACCAGGTCTTTCAACTTGAGAACTTTTAATTTAAGAAAAAGTGGGTTTGTTGGTTCCTTGTAAGCAGCTTTGTTTATTATTCTAATAGTGCTCTTCTGAAGCATAAAGACTGGATATATATTTGTTTTATATGTATTTCCCCTTACTTCAGTACAATATGTCATGTATGGGAGTATTAATGAATGATACAAAGTATATAATGTGGGTTGATTCAGCAAATATTTTGCTCTGTGTAGTATTGCAATTGATTTAGATATTTTACCTTTAATATAATTAATATGTGACTTCTATGTCAAATGCTAATATTTGTTTGACACTGCAGCCCCTGGACCCCGGCTAGCTACTAGGCTTTTCCAGTTTGAAAGCTGAAGAAATATGAGGTTGTTAGCTACATTCTAACTTGATTTAATGCTAATATTTGTTTGGTGTCGGGGGGCTTCGCCCCCCTGAACCCCCCACCAGGACTTTGTCCTTGACCTACCGGGGCCTGTGGCCCCTGGCTAGCTTCTAGGCTTTTCAGGTTTGAAAGTTGAAGAAATATGAGGTTGTTAGCTACATTTAACTAGATTTAATGCTAATATTTGTTTGGCAAATATTAGCATTATTATTATTATTAGCATTAGCATTATTAGCATTTGCATCGGCCCCTGAACCCCTGCTAGCTACTAGGCTTTTCAGGTTTGAAAAGTTGGCAGGTATGTGCATATCACTAAAGATGTTGATCAATTAGTCAAGCTCAATATATGGAATTGCTTGGAGAAATCAAAAACTTATCTCAACTCCTGGTCTCAAAGAGATATTTCCATCATAGGAAGAACATTTCTGACAAAAATAGAATGCATCTCCTGATTTATTTATCCAGCCCATTCATTGCCAATGCCCAAAGATGCCGTTAAAGCCATCAATCAAACTATTTTCAATTATAGCTGGAAAGGGAAAACACATTATATTAGAAAAGGTACCATGATTCAAGAATATGAGGAAGGTGGTGTTAAAGCAATAGACTTTGAATGCATTAATGGCACCATCAAAATTAACTGGCTGAGACAATTTATTAAAGGGTACCTGTGGTGGTCGTGAACAAAAAGATATTATATTGAGCCCCTGTCTCACTTTATAGTTCAATTTCAAGTTCAAATTCAAGTTCAAGGCAATTTTATATAAATCCATTGCCGATGTGCTGTTTCAGGTATGCCAGCAAAACATGTGCGCAGCCATACTTGCGGCTACATGGCCTTCAAGGACGCTTCCTGTGACGTAATAACGTTGCCACCGCGATCTGGATCAATATTGGCTGAGCCTGGAGTGCCCGGATGAGCAGTGGCTTTCGTGATATTCAAATTCAAACGTTTATTTCAAACTCAGGGTTCATATTAAATGCAGAACTAAAACGAGTAGAAAATAAATAAATAAATGCTTAAATTCAGCGAGTAGTCTCGTCTGATCTGAGCTTGTAACAGCTGCGAGACGGGCTGGGCTCCTCCCTCGCCGCTAAAACTATATACAGAGCGGCAGACACTCGGCGCGTTGCGTTGTGTGTGAGGACCAAAATTCAAACGTTTATTTCAAACTCAGGGTTCATATTAAATGCAGAACTAAAACGAGGAGAAAATAAATGCTTAAATTCAGCGGGTAGTCTCGTCTGATCTGAGCTTGTAACAGCCGCAGCACGGCAGATGATTCGGCTCCTCCCTCGCCGCTATACAGAGGAGCAGACACTCGGCGCTCTTGTTTTTTTTTTCCACAATATCTTTATTGAACCTTTTTTTTTTAACAAACATGACACACACAATCTAACACTAAAGTACTACAAAAAAAAAAGGCACTAAAAACACCAACAACCACCGACAAAATCAAGTCTTCAACAATGCTCCTCTGTTTAGTCTAGACAATCCATTACATAAGTATACATATTATGTTCACCAGTTTGGAATTTACAAGGTCCACACACATCATTCACCTTCTTCTTCAAGAGTTAAGTTTAAATTTTTTACATAATCAATAAAAGGTCTCCATATATTCTCAAACACAATTTCCTTTGATTTCAGTATGTATGTTATTCTTTCTAATGGAAGGTTTGTTAACATCTGTCTTAACCACTGAGTCACATCTGGTCTATGAGTCTTTTTCCACAGTAGTGCAATACATTTTTTGGCATTAAGCAAACTGAGGTCTATGAATGTTCTTTCACTTTTATTAAAGTTATGCTTTTCTGGGTACAGACCCAACAAAAACAGTTTAGGATTCAATATGATTTGTTTTGAAATTATTTTTTTCAATTGTTACCCTCACCTCTTCCCAAAACATTCTAATTATTCTACATTCCCATACACAATGAAATAGGGTTCCTTTACTTTCCATGCATTTTGTGCACGTATCTGGTATGTTTTTGTTATATCTATTTAACTCCTCCGGTGTAACATACATCCGCATTAACCATTTAAAATGTATCTATTTAAGACGTACATGTATTGATTTGGTTTGAACTTCTGTACAAGCCAATTCCCATTGTTCCTCTGAAATTTCAGTTTGCAGATCTTCTTTCCAGTAGTTTAATCTTTTCTGTGAGTTTTCACTTGAGGATAGTGTCAATGAGTTATAAAACTCTGAAATAATGCCCTTTCTTTTACTATCTTTCATCAACATTTTTTCCAAGGATGAGTAAATAGGTCGAGTGAGAGCTCCATTTTGATTTGATCGAATAAAGTTCCTAAGTTGAAGATATTTTAAAAAATGTGTTCTATTAAGATTAAATTTGATCCTCAGTTCTTCAAAAGACATTATGTTATCTGCACATGGCAGATATAAATCTTGAATCTTTTGAATCCCTTTTAAATTCCATACTTTAAATACAGCATCCGCTCTCCCTGGTTTAAAATATTGATTACCCCATATTGGGCTAAATTGTGACAATAAGTAACATATGTCACAATGTCCGGGAACATACCGGACAGCGCGATCAGCCTCGAGGGATTTCAGCTGTTTCGTGCTGATCGCCGTCACAGAGCTCTCCGGTAAGTCTATTGGAGGAGGAGTCTGCTTCTACATCAACAGCAGCTGGTGCTCTGATGTAACGGTGATTTCCAAACACTGTTCTCCCGCCCTGGAATTTCTTTTTTTTTTTTTTTTTCCACAATATCTTTATTGAACCTTTTTTTTTTTTTTTTAACAAACATGATACAAACAATCAAACACTAACACTAAAGTACTACAAAAAAAAAAATACCCTAAAAACACCAACAACCACCAACAAAATCAAGTCTTCAACAATGCTCCTCTGTTTAGTCTAGACAATCCAATACATTAGTATACATATTATGTTCACCAGTTTGGAATTTACAAGGTCCACACACATCATTCACCTTCTTCTTCAAGAGTTATGTTTAAATTTTTTACATAATCAATTAAAGGTCTCCATATATTCTCAAACACAATTTCCTTTGATTTCAGTATATATGTTATTCTTTCTAATGGAAGGTTTGTTAACATCTGTCTTAACCACTGAGTCACATCTGGTCTATGAGTCTTTTTCCATAATAGTGCAATACATTTTTTGGCATTAAGCAAACTGAGGTCTATGAATGTTCTTTCACTTTTATTGAAATTATGCTTTTCTGGGTACAGACCCAACAAAAACAGTTTAGGATTCAATATGATTTGTTTTGAGATTATTTTTTCAATTGTTACCCTCACCTCCTCCCAAAACATTCTTATTAATCTACATTCCCATAAACAATGAAATAGGGTTCCTTTACTTTCCATGCATTTTGTGCATGTATCTGGTATATTTTTGTTATATCTATTTAACTCCTCCGGTGTAACATACATCCGCATTAACCATTTGAAATGTATCAATTTAAGGCGTGCATTTATTGATTTGGTTTGAGCTTCTGTACAAGCCAATTCCCATTGTTCCTCTGAAATTTCAATTTGCAGATCTTCTTTCCAGTAGTTTAATCTTTTCAGTGAATTTTCACTTGAAGATAGTGTCAATGAGTTATAAAACTCTGAAATAATACCCTTTCTTTTACTATCTTTCATCATCATTTTTTCCAAGGATGAATAAATAGGTCGAGTGAGAGCTTTATTTTGATTTGATCGAATAAAGTTTCTAAGTTGAAGATATTTAAAAAAATGTGTTCTATTGAGATTAAATTTGATCCTCAGCTCTTCAAAAGACATTATGTTGTCTGCACATGGCAAATATAAATCCTGAATCTTTTGTATCCCTTTTAAATTCCATACTTTAAATACAGCGTCCGCTCTCCCTGGTTTAAAATATTGATTACCCCATATTGGACTAAATTGTGACAATAACTGTGGTTCTTTTAAATAGTTTTTAGCTTCACACCATATTTTGATCATATGCTTTACAAATGGATTTTTAACTTGTTTTTGTAATTTTTTTGCCGAATCTGAGTATATGAATATGGGAAGAGGTAAAGGTAAATTGTATGATTCCATTTCAGTCCAGTGAGGGAGATCATTTGATGAAAAATAATATGTCATAGACCTCAGTTGTGCCGACCAATAATACAACATAAAATTTGGACATTTCAGACCTCCACGATCAAATGGTAAATATAATAAAGACAAACGTAATCTAGCCCTCCTGTTGTTCCATATAAATTCCACTAACTTTTTTTTTATTCTTGAGAATAGATCTAAAGGTGGTGATAAGGGAATGTATTGAAATAAATAAAGTATTTTAGGTAAAATATTACTTTTAAGTATATTGATTCTCCCGATCATCGACATTGGTAGTGACATCCATCTCTGAGTTAACTCATTGATATCTGACATTAAGGCTTCATAGTTGACACTGGCGACTGATTCTAGCTTAGGCATAATTTGGATTCCTAAATATTTAAACTGATTTACAACATTGAATTGATTTACCTCAGGGGCTGGGTAATTTCTCTGGGTCTCATTTAGCATTAATATTGAAGATTTAGTTTTATTTATTTTATATCCTGATATTTCCCCAAAATTCTTTATTAAATTCAACAAGGTTGGAATTGATTTTTTTAGATTCGACATAAACAAAATTATATCATCGGCGTACAGGGAGATTTTATGTTCTGTTGGTCCAACTTTAATTCCATATATTTGTGAATGTAAACGTATCGCTATCGCTAAAGGTTCAATTGCCATAGTAAACAGTAAAGGTGAAAGTGGACAGCCTTGTCGACATCCTCTATTGATTTTTATTGGTTTTGAAATATTGTTATTTGTTAGGATTTCTGCTGTAGCATTATTGTATATTATTTGAACCCATTTTATGAAATTATTTCCAAGTCCAAACCTTTGTAGGACTTCAAAAAGAAAGGGCCATTCAACTCTATCAAAGGCCTTTTCGGCGTCCAATGATAGGAGAGCTGTATCCGGTGCTTCTTTATTAAAATAAATAATATTAAATAGTCTTCTTACATTATGGAAGCCTTGTCTACCCTTTATAAAGCCATTCTGATCTCGATTAATAATATTTGGTAAAACTTCTTGTATTCGTCTTGCTAAAATTTTACAGATTATCTTAAGGTCGGCGTTTAATAGGCTTATTGGTCTCATATTTTCACATTTATTAGAGGGCTTACCTGGTTTTGGCAGCAGTATAATTAAGGCATTATTTATGTATGATGGTAAATTATTATTTTGAAATGCTTCCAAAACCATTTCCAAAAAAGGTTTTATTAATTTATTCTTAAATTTTTTATAAAGGTCAACTGGAAGACCATCTGGTCCTGCACTTTTTCCTGATTTCATATTATCAATGGCTAGCCCAACTTCTTCTTGACTAATTTTAGACTCCAATATCTCCCTGTTTTCATTTGGAATACACGGTATAGATAGTTCGTTCAAAAACCCATTTAGTTTTGTTAAATCAGGTTCATTTTTGGTATCATATAATTTTTCATAGTAATCTCTAAAGGCTCTATTAATTTCTAAAGGATCTATAACTACCTGTCCCTTACTTATAATACTGGTAATTGGTGTTTTAATTTCCAATTGTTTAATCTGCCATGCTAATAATTTTCCTGATTTTTCACCTTGTTCATAAAAAGATTGTTTCAATCTTAGAAGACTCGAGGCAGCTCTATTCGCTGATTTTTTGTCGTATTCAGCTCTCAAAATCAGTAATTCATTCTCCAACCTTGGGTCACTTCCTGCATACACTTTTTCCTGAAGACTTTTTATTTTATGTTCCAATTTAGCTCTCTCCTCTCGAGTCTTCTTAGATTTTGATCCTGTATAACTAATAATATGTCCCCTAATAAAAGCTTTGAAAGCCTCCCACTTTACACATGCTGATGTTTGTGTAGTATTGATGTCAAAGAACTCGTCTATCTGTTTTTCTATATACTTGACAAATTCCTCATCCTGAAGCCATTTATGCTGAAATTGCCATCTACCTGATTCCTTTGTCAATTTTTTATCTACATATATTAGACAACAGGGTGCATGATCAGAAATCACGATGTTATCATAAAAGCAGTTTTGAATCTTGGACCTTAATTCTGTGGAAATCAAAAAATAATCAATACGTGAGAATGTCTTGTAGGTACTGGAATAACAAGAATAGGCTTTAACTTGTGGTTTCATTTCTCTCCATATATCTAACAATCTCAATTCTTTCATAAAATGATTAATAGTCATCCTACATCCAATGTGCGTACAATCCAGTCCTGTTGATCTATCCACACCTGGATTCAATGTACAATTAAAATCCCCTGCTATTATATGTTGCCCTGTAAGTGATGATAAGATGAGAAATAAATTAGCAAAGAACTTCTGATCATCTATATTGGGACCATATAAGTTCACAAGATTTATATTTTCTAATAGCAAAGAACCTTGAATGATTACATATCTTCCAAATTTGTCTCCAATTACATTTTTCACCTGAAAAGGAACTGATTTATGTATGAGAGTCATAACTCCCCTGGCTCGGGATGAAAATGAAGAGGTGAATACACTTCCCTGCCATCTACTCCTAATTCTTTTAACATCCTCCTCTATCAGATGAGTTTCTTGTAAAAACACAATTCTTGAACCCATGTCCTTTATTTTATTCATAACTTGTTTAAGTTTTTTTAAATTTTGTAGACCTCTGCAATTCCATGAAGTTAAATTAAGATTAACACTTTGGTCCATGATCAATAGAGAGTTTAGGATTACCTTGCAGTGTAAACATGCTCATACAGAGAAGCAAAAACATGAGTGGTTGAACATTCATCCTACAAACTACACACAAACAAATTTCCCCTTCCCACACTTGTGGCAAACCCCCCAAAATCAAAAGAAAAATTCTGTCTCCCGATATAGCCATCGACCGTTCCACACCCACGGGGAACAGCCTAAGCCACTCCTTCTTCATCCTCCCAATCACCCCAACTCTACTGCTTTTAATGACGTAACATTAACTCTCTTCTGTAGTTTTCCAACTTAACTCCAAAATTTTTAACAACTTTGTACATCATAGTTTTTTTTTTTTGTTTGTTTTGTTTTTGTTTTGTTTTTTTAATATATAATACAATCTATATTTTGTAAACTTACTATTTACTTCAAGTCAGTCAGATGCCTGTGCAAATGCTTGATTATTCTACCTTATATTTTGTTCATGCTTAGCTCCCACCAGTCTCTTCTTCTTCTTTGATCTTCTTGATGAACTCCTGCGCCTCCTCTGGGGTCTTGAAGATGTGGGTTCTGCCCTCATACGTGGTCAGCAGTCTCGCAGGATAGATTACACCATGACGAATCCCAAGGTTGCGCAGCTCCTTACGTATGGGATCAAACTGCTTCCTCAATTGCTGGATTCCTGTGGCCAAATCTGGGTAGAACCGCACCTGCTGATCCTGGTGTTTAATCTCTCCTTTAGCACGTGCAGCGTTGAAGATCTTCATCCTGTCTCTGTTGCTAAGAAACTTCATAATTAAGGTCCTCGGCGGTCCCTTATCTCTCCGTGGGCCAATACGATGTGCTTTTTCCAGAACCACTGCTGATTGCAACTCCTCGCTGCCCAGCACCTCCGGAATCCACTTTTCCAGAAAGGAACATACGTCCCGACCTTCTGATTCCTCTGGAAGACCCACCAGCCTCAAATTATTCTGTCTCGACCGAGATTCCAAATCCAAAATATTATCTTCCAGAGATTTATTTATTTTTTTTCCAAAGTGCGCACCTTTAATTGAAGACGGGTGACGTCATCTTCAGCACTAGCGAGACGGAGCTCCATCTGCGCCGTTCGTTCTACACAGTCACCCAATTCCTTTCTTATTCCTTCCAACGCTGTCATAATCCCATCAAATCTAGAGGAAAAGTCCGCTCTCATTGAACTCATGGCAGCCATCAGCGCATCTGCGCCATTCCCCGCAAACATCGCACCGCCGCCAGCCTCCTCCGCCATATATGGAGTTTTGTTTGCTGCGTCACAGACCTGAAAGTCCGTTAATTTGGACTGTTTCGGCGGCTCGCTTTTTCCTTTTCCTGGTTTTCCAGCCTTAGGCTTCGCCGACATATCCTCGCCCAAATGCTGGGATACGTTCTGTCCCAAATGAGAGAGTTATTTGCCGATTTTTTTTCTCCAGGAGCAGAGCAGAGCGAGACACGTCCGTCCTACGTGGCAGCCATAACCGGAAGTGGAATTTCTTTTTATTAACTGCAAGCCATTTTATTCCCCGCGGGAGTTCGCCTCATTCATCCTCGTCGCTGTGTACGTCCCTCCCGACGCGGACACGCGCGAAGCTCAGCGCGTGCTCGCGGATCACATCCAACACACGGAGCGGACTTTTCCAGACTCCCTGGTTATTGTGGTTGGCGACTTTAACCAGAGCAATCTGAGTCACGAGCTCCCCCGCTACAAACAGTTTATTAAATGTCCAACCAGAGGAAATAACACGCTGGATCACTGTTACACTACAGTGAAGGACGCGTATCGCGCTTTTCCCCGCGCTGCGCTCGGATTATCTGATCACGTGATGGTCCACCTCATTCCCACATACAGACAGAGACTGAAACTCACAAAACCTGTTGTGACCATCACGAAGAAATTGACCAGTGAAGCTGGAGAGAATCTGAACACATGCATGGAAATAACTGACTGGGACATGTTTAAAGGAGCCACACATGATCTTAATGAGTACACAGACACTGTGAACTCATATATCAACTTCTGTGAGGAGAACATTCTTCCATTGCGCACCAGGGTGAGGTACTCTAATGATAAGCCCTGGTTCACTGCCAAGCTCAGACAGATCAGGAAGGAGAAGGAAGTAGCGTTTAAAAGTGGAGACAGGGACTGCTACAGAGAGGTCAAATATCGGTTTAACAGAGAGCTGAGGAGAGCTAAATCTGTGTATTCTGAGAGACTCCAGCAGCAGTTCACTGCTAATGACTCGGCTTCTGTGTGGAGAGGACTGAGGCAAATCACCAACTATCGGCCTCAGGCTTCTAAAGGTCAGGATGACAAAGCCCTTTGTCAAAAACTGTCCCAACATTACGCCCGTTTTGACACCTCGTCAGCTGTGTCCAACTCACCCATTCCACCCAGCTCCACTGCCCCCTCGGCCCCTAATTCATCAAAAGTGGTCCCCCCCGCCTCCTCCTCCTCCTCCCCCCCTGCCCTTGTCATCAGTGAGCAGGACGTGCACAGACAGTTCTCCAGACTGAACCCGTGCAAGGCCCCCGGGCCGGACGGTGTGTCTCCCTCCACCCTGAGACACTGTGCGAAAGAGCTAGCTCCTGTCTTCACAGACATTTTTAACACCTCCCTTAAGCAATGTCACGTGCCGACCTGCCTCAAATCCTCCACCATCATCCCTGTCCCCAAGAAGCCACGGATTACTGGACTTAACGACTACAGACCTGTAGCGCTCACCTCTGTAGTCATGAAGTCCTTTGAGCGCCTGGTCCTGTCTCACCTCAAGTTCATCACCACTCCCCTCCTAGACCCGCTGCAGTTTGCCTACCGTGCTAACAGGTCTGTGGACGACGCAGTCAACCTGGCCCTCCACTCCATCCTGCAGCACCTGGACTCCCCGGGAACCTACGCCAGGATTCTGTTTGTGGACTTCAGCTCCGCATTCAACACCGTCCGCCCCGATCTGCTCCAGGACAAGCTGTCCCTGCTCGATGTGCCTGACTCCCTCTGCAGGTGGATCACCGACTTCCTGACGGACCGGAGGCAGCATGTGCGGCTGGGGAAGTCTGTCTTGGACTCTGTTAGCATCAGCATTGGATCACCCCAGGGCTGTGTACTTTCCCCCCTACTCTTCTCCCTTTATACCAACTCCTGCACCTCCTCCCACCAGTCTGTTAAGCTGATTGAGTTTGCGGACGACACCACCCTCATTGGGCTCATCTCCAACGGCGACGAGGCCGTCTACAGGAAAGAGGTGGCCCAGCTGGTGTCCTGGTGCAGCCACAACAACCTGCAGCTGAACGCTTTGAAGACAGCGGAGATGATTGTGGACTTCAGGAAAGTCACAACCCCCCTGCCCCCCCTCACCATCACAGGCTCTCCCATCACCATTGCAGATTCCTTCCGCTTCTTGGGCACCACCATCACCCGGGACCTCAAATGGGAGCCAACCATCAGCTCCCTCATCAAAAAGGCCCAGCAGAGGATGTTCTTTCTGCGGCAGCTGAGGAAGCTCAAGCTACCCACCAAGATGTTAGTGCAGTTCTACACGGCCATCATCGAGTCCATCCTCACCTCCTCCATAACTGTGTGGTATGCAGGAGCCACTGCCAGGGACAGACTAAGGCTGCAGCGCGTCGTGCGCACTGCTGAGAAGGTGATCGGCTGCAAGCTCCCATCTCACCAGGACCTGTACATCTCCAGGACCCGGAGGCGTGCTGGCCGGATCATAGCCGATCCTTCACACCCTGGTCACGTACTGTTTGCCCCCCTCCCCTCAGGTAGAAGACTTCGGTCCATTCGGACTAAAACCTCGCGGGACATGAATAGCTTTTTCCCCTCTGCCATTACACTGCTGAACATTAAGTGACTTATTGACTCTCATGCACTATGTACAGCAGCTCAACCCTGAGTGATTTAAAATGTGTCACCAGGGGACTTCCGGTTATGGCTGCCACGTAGGACGGACGTGTCTCGCTCTGCTCTGCTCCTGGAGAAAAAAAATCGGCAAATAACTCTCTCATTTGGGACAGAACGTATCCCAGCATTTGGGCGAGGATATGTCGGCGAAGCCTAAGGCTGGAAAACCAGGAAAAGGAAAAAGCGAGCCGCCGAAACAGTCCAAATTAACGGACTTTCAGGTCTGTGACGCAGCAAACAAAACTCCATATATGGCGGAGGAGGCTGGCGGCGGTGCGATGTTTGCGGGGAATGGCGCAGATGCGCTGATGGCTGCCATGAGTTCAATGAGAGCGGACTTTTCCTCTAGATTTGATGGGATTATGACAGCGTTGGAAGGAATAAGAAAGGAATTGGGTGACTGTGTAGAACGAACGGCGCAGATGGAGCTCCGTCTCGCTAGTGCTGAAGATGACGTCACCCGTCTTCAATTAAAGGTGCGCACTTTGGAAAAAAAATAAATAAATCTCTGGAAGATAATATTTTGGATTTGGAATCTTGGTCGAGACAGAATAATTTGAGGCTGGTGGGTCTTCCAGAGGAATCAGAAGGTCGGGACGTATGTTCCTTTCTGGAAAAGTGGATTCCGGAGGTGCTGGGCAGCGAGGAGTTGCAATCAGCAGTGGTTCTGGAAAAAGCACATCGTATTGGCCCACGGAGAGATAAGGGACCGCCGAGGACCTTAATTATGAAGTTTCTTAGCAACAGAGACAGGATGAAGATCTTCAACGCTGCACGTGCTAAAGGAGAGATTAAACACCAGGACCAGCAGGTGCGGTTCTACCCAGATTTGGCCACAGGAATCCAGCAATTGAGGAAGCAGTTTGATCCCGTACGTAAGGAGCTGCGCAACCTTGGGATTCGTCATGGTGTAATCTATCCTGCGAGACTGCTGACCACGTATGAGGGCAGAACCCACATCTTCAAGACCCCAGAGGAGGCGCAGGAGTTCATCAAGAAGATCATAGAAGAAGAAGAGACTGGTGGGAGCTAAGCATGAACAAAATATAAGGTAGAATAATTAAGCATTTGCACAGGCATCTGACTGACTTGAAGTAAATAGTAAGTTTACAAAATATAGATTGTATTATATATTAAAAAAACAAAACAAAACAAACAAAAAAAAAAACTATGATGTACAAAGTTGTTAAAAATTTTGGAGTTAAGTTGGAAAACTACAGAAGAGAGTTAATGTTACGTCATTAAAAGCAGTAGAGTTAGGGTGATTGGGAGGATGAAGAAGGAGTGGCTTAGGCTGTTCCCCGTGGGTGTGGAACGGTCGATGGCTATATCGGGAGACAGAATTTTTCTTTTGATTTTGGGGGGTTTGCCACAAGTGTGGGAAGGGGAAATTTGTTTGTGTGTAGTTTGTAGGATGAATGTTCAACCACTCATGTTTTTGCTTCTCTGTATGAGCATGTTTACACTGCAAGGTAATCCTAAACTCTCTATTGATCATGGACCAAAGTGTTAATCTTAATTTAACTTCATGGAATTGCAGAGGTCTACAAAATTTAAAAAAACTTAAACAAGTTATGAATAAAATAAAGGACATGGGTTCAAGAATTGTGTTTTTACAAGAAACTCATCTGATAGAGGAGGATGTTAAAAGAATTAGGAGTAGATGGCAGGGAAGTGTATTCACCTCTTCATTTTCATCCCGAGCCAGGGGAGTTATGACTCTCATACATAAATCAGTTCCTTTTCAGGTGAAAAATGTAATTGGAGACAAATTTGGAAGATATGTAATCATTCAAGGTTCTTTGCTATTAGAAAATATAAATCTTGTGAACTTATATGGTCCCAATATAGATGATCAGAAGTTCTTTGCTAATTTATTTCTCATCTTATCATCACTTACAGGGCAACATATAATAGCAGGGGATTTTAATTGTACATTGAATCCAGGTGTGGATAGATCAACAGGACTGGATTGTACGCACATTGGATGTAGGATGACTATTAATCATTTTATGAAAGAATTGAGATTGTTAGATATATGGAGAGAAATGAAACCACAAGTTAAAGCCTATTCTTGTTATTCCAGTACCTACAAGACATTCTCACGTATTGATTATTTTTTGATTTCCACAGAATTAAGGTCCAAGATTCAAAACTGCTTTTATGATAACATCGTGATTTCTGATCATGCACCCTGTTGTCTAATATATGTAGATAAAAAATTGACAAAGGAATCAGGTAGATGGCAATTTCAGCATAAATGGCTTCAGGATGAGGAATTTGTCAAGTATATAGAAAAACAGATAGACGAGTTCTTTGACATCAATACTACACAAACATCAGCATGTGTAAAGTGGGAGGCTTTCAAAGCTTTTATTAGGGGACATATTATTAGTTATACAGGATCAAAATCTAAGAAGACTCGAGAGGAGAGAGCTAAATTGGAACATAAAATAAAAAGTCTTCAGGAAAAAGTGTATGCAGGAAGTGACCCAAGGTTGGAGAATGAATTACTGATTTTGAGAGCTGAATACGACAAAAAATCAGCGAATAGAGCTGCCTTGAGTCTTCTAAGATTGAAACAATCTTTTTATGAACAAGGTGAAAAATCAGGAAAATTATTAGCATGGCAGATTAAACAATTGGAAATTAAAACACCAATTACCAGTATTATAAGTAAGGGACAGGTAGTTATAGATCCTTTAGAAATTAATAGAGCCTTTAGAGATTACTATGAAAAATTATATGATACCAAAAATGAACCTGATTTAACAAAACTAAATGGGTTTTTGAACGAACTATCTATACCGTGTATTCCAAATGAAAACAGGGAGATATTGGAGTCTAAAATTAGTCAAGAAGAAGTTGGGCTAGCCATTGATAATATGAAATCAGGAAAAAGTGCAGGACCAGATGGTCTTCCAGTTGACCTTTATAAAAAATTTAAGAATAAATTAATAAAACCTTTTTTGGAAATGGTTTTAGAAGCATTTCAAAATAATAATTTACCATCATACATAAATAATGCCTTAATTATACTGCTGCCAAAACCAGGTAAGCCCTCTAATAAATGTGAAAATATGAGACCAATAAGCCTATTAAACGCCGACCTTAAGATAATCTGTAAAATTTTAGCAAGACGAATACAAGAAATTTTACCAAATATTATTAATCGAGATCAGAATGGCTTTATAAAGGGTAGACAAGGCTTCCATAATGTAAGAAGACTATTTAATATTATTTATTTTAATAAAGAAGCACCGGATACAGCTCTCCTATCATTGGACGCCGAAAAGGCCTTTGATAGAGTTGAATGGCCCTTTCTTTTTGAAGTCCTACAAAGGTTTGGACTTGGAAATAATTTCATAAAATGGGTTCAAATAATATACAATAATGCTACAGCAGAAATCCTAACAAATAACAATATTTCAAAACCAATAAAAATCAATAGAGGATGTCGACAAGGCTGTCCACTTTCACCTTTACTGTTTACTATGGCAATTGAACCTTTAGCGATAGCGATACGTTTACATTCACAAATATATGGAATTAAAGTTGGACCAACAGAACATAAAATCTCCCTGTACGCCGATGATATAATTTTGTTTATGTCGAATCTAAAAAAATCAATTCCAACCTTGTTGAATTTAATAAAGAATTTTGGGGAAATATCAGGATATAAAATAAATAAAACTAAATCTTCAATATTAATGCTAAATGAGACCCAGAGAAATTACCCAGCCCCTGAGGTAAATCAATTCAATGTTGTAAATCAGTTTAAATATTTAGGAAATCCAAATTATGCCTAAGCTAGAATCAGTCGCCAGTGTCAACTATGAAGCCTTAATGTCAGATATCAATGAGTTAACTCAGAGATGGATGTCACTACCAATGTCGATGATCGGGAGAATCAATATACTTAAAAGTAATATTTTACCTAAAATACTTTATTTATTTCAATACATTCCCTTATCACCACCTTTAGATCTATTCTCAAGAATAAAAAAAAAGTTAGTGGAATTTATATGGAACAACAGGAGGGCTAGATTACGTTTGTCTTTATTATATTTACCATTTGATCGTGGAGGTCTGAAATGTCCAAATTTTATGTTGTATTATTGGTCGGCACAACTGAGGTCTATGACATATTATTTTTCATCAAATGATCTCCCTCACTGGACTGAAATGGAATCATACAATTTACCTTTACCTCTTCCCATATTCATATACTCAGATTCGGCAAAAAAATTACAAAAACAAGTTAAAAATCCATTTGTAAAGCATATGATCAAAATATGGTGTGAAGCTAAAAACTATTTAAAAGAACCACAGTTATTGTCACAATTTAGTCCAATATGGGGTAATCAATATTTTAAACCAGGGAGAGCGGACGCTGTATTTAAAGTATGGAATTTAAAAGGGATACAAAAGATTCAGGATTTATATTTGCCATGTGCAGACAACATAATGTCTTTTGAAGAGCTGAGGATCAAATTTAATCTCAATAGAACACATTTTTTTAAATATCTTCAACTTAGAAACTTTATTCGATCAAATCAAAATAAAGCTCTCACTCGACCTATTTATTCATCCTTGGAAAAAATGATGATGAAAGATAGTAAAAGAAAGGGTATTATTTCAGAGTTTTATAACTCATTGACACTATCTTCAAGTGAAAATTCACTGAAAAGATTAAACTACTGGAAAGAAGATCTGCAAATTGAAATTTCAGAGGAACAATGGGAATTGGCTTGTACAGAAGCTCAAACCAAATCAATAAATGCACGCCTTAAATTGATACATTTCAAATGGTTAATGCGGATGTATGTTACACCGGAGGAGTTAAATAGATATAAATAGATATAACAAAAAGTTAAATAGATATAACAAAAATATACCAGATACATGCACAAAATGCATGGAAAGTAAAGGAACCCTATTTCATTGTTTATGGGAATGTAGATTAATAAGAATGTTTTGGGAGGAGGTGAGGGTAACAATTGAAAAAATAATCTCAAAACAAATCATATTGAATCCTAAACTGTTTTTGTTGGGTCTGTACCCAGAAAAGCATAATTTCAATAAAAGTGAAAGAACATTCATAGACCTCAGTTTGCTTAATGCCAAAAAATGTATTGCACTATTATGGAAAAAGACTCATAGACCAGATGTGACTCAGTGGTTAAGACAGATGTTAACAAACCTTCCATTAGAAAGAATAACATATATACTGAAATCAAAGGAAATTGTGTTTGAGAATATATGGAGACCTTTTATTGATTATGTAAAAAATTTAAACATAACTCTTGAAGAAGAAGGTGAATGATGTGTGTGGACCTTGTAAATTCCAAACTGGTGAACATAATATGTATACTTATGTATTGGATTGTCTAGACTAAACAGAGGAGCATTGTTGAAGACTTGATTTTGTTGGTGGTTGTTGGTGTTTTTAGGGTTTTTTTTTTTTTGTAGTACTTTAGTGTTAGTGTTTGATTGTTTGTATCATGTTTGTTAAAAAAAAAAAAAAGGTTCAATAAAGATATTGTGGAAAAAAATAAAATGTGTCACCAGCCTCCATAAATGACTTTATTTGTTAATAGCCCATAGTGATGCTGCAGTACCGCCATCTCTCGATAGGGGCGTGCAGCAGTGACGTCAGGTCAGGGAGAAACAGGAAATGGCTGCAGGAAATGGATGATCACCTGCCTGCAGAAGTGGCTGAACGACAGCAGAGTGATTCGAACAGCGATTATTTTATCGAGTATGACGACCGCAATATAAGTGATGATATTGAAACTGACGAATCTGATGATGAAGTAGTTTTGGGTGGTGCTGATGGGGTTATTCAGCCGTATTTGTTCGAGCCCGAGGGTGCGGCGTAAGACGCGGACGAAACAGCGACCGGAGCAGAACGAGAGGACGAGAGGCAAGAACGAGAGGCTCGCCGATTTATATTGGTAAAATATGCTTTGAAATTTTTTTTTTAGGCGATATGCATGGTCACACACTTAATTATCAAAATAAAACTGCCAGTTTTTCCCTCGCTGCCTTACTTGGCGACTTATAAACATTAGAAACATTTAGAAACATTATCATTGCAAATAAAAGGATAATGTATGTGAGGGATGTGTACTTTACGAGTTTGTTAGGAGATGTTAATCATCATCATGTTAATCCTAGTCTCAAAAGCTACATAATTCTCTTAAGAGATTGATGGATCAACATGATCCATCATGGATCATGATTACTGTGATTCATTATTGTTTTCCTATAACTTCTCTTTCTGCTCAAAATTTTTTACATGTTTTAAATATTTTCTAATCACACTTCATAGACCAATTTATATAGCACTCCCACGAGCCATTAGTTTATTATAAGCATCTGATTATACCATTTTTTTTAACAGGTGCACTTGTGAGAAATGCAACATTATGCCAACATCAACTGAATCTCGGTGCTGCCAGGAGGTATTGAAGGTGAAGAAGTGAGGGTGATATTGCCTGCCTGTGCTGTGAGCCTCATCAGAGAAACATTCCCGTCTGATCACTACAAGGGATTTTGCTTACCAAGATTAGATTTGTGATCAATGTTATTTAAATAAAGTTTTTTAAAATCATATATTGAGTTTATTAATGTGCATGTCAATTTTATAATTCTAATATTTCAGCATTCATCAAAGTCGGATCTCATATACATTAGAGTAATTTTTCTACCATTTTATGGTGTAAAATTCGTGTGCAATTTTTAAAAGCACATTTCTCTAAAAATCTTAGGCTTATATTTTTTTGTCTTAGCAAAATATGTTGCTTCCCTAACAATTGAAAGCTGAACTTTCATTGCTAATTGGAAATTTATTCTACTTTTACATGTTTGATTTTGAAAATCTAGATACATGTTGCTCAACAGCATCAGCTTTGATGGGACGCTGAAATTTGGCACTCAATGTTGCTGGAACTCTGGCTTGTACAGAGTGCCACTGCTCCAATAAGTGGGTTGGATCAACCAAGGTTTTGTCGAAAAGAGTATTCATCAGATCATCCACATATTCTGAAATAAAATTAATTTAATAAAAATTAGAAATCGAAAGCTCCTTGTAAGTGGTCGTGGAAATTCCAACGATACCGGCTGCATTTAGAACTCTGAGGACCTTGACATATGACGCACCAGTGAAGAGAATGGCGGATGAAAGCTGTATGTTACCAGCTGGGATGTCCCTGATCATCGGCTGGCTGTGCCAGGATAGATCCTCAACACAATGTGGACAATGTTGTTTGATCACCAACAGAGAGCCTTTAGTGTGACTTGTTACCTCACATGGATGACTGCAATGAGGACAATTGCTGAATAATCAAATTAAAAAAAAAAAAATCCACAGTATTTGAAGGTTGAGTGACAGTGGATAACATCTGCAAAAACAGTAGATCAACATAATGTAACGTGCGTGCCCAACTGACGACGTCCCACCGGGAGGTTTGAACTCACGCCTCCCGCTCCGGAGTCCCGCACTCTACCTGTGTCGCCAATAGGGTCAACCCACTTGGCAAGCCAAGTAGGGTGCTCACATTGAGTTCGCTACAATAATTTTATTCCAGAGGTGTCAAATTGGATTACATATAAAGAAATATAACTTGAGCAAACAGGCACAACCACCTCCCTATACAGCACTGAATATTTCATATTTGATTAGTATGAATACCCTAAAATTCTGTTAAGGCAATGAAATTCATTGCTTGTAAATAATTTTAGTAAATATTGGCAGTGAATATTTAAAAAAGAAAAATTACCCTGTTTACTTATCTTTCTGACAGCAGATCGCATCGGTAGATCACCCTTGCTTTTCACGCCACTGTCACTGACACTTGTCTGAGAGTGGGACTTTGAAATGAACGGATATATAGTTGGAACAGCCGATTTTTTTTATCAGCAATGTTTTTGCTAATTTCATTTCAAATTGCATCTTATTCTCAAAATCGCTGTCAACAAAATGTCTAATGCACATGTTGGGTGATTTTGCGACATAATTCCAATTTTTTCGCGTTTTCTGAACGAAATTCACCCATGTGGTTCTGATTTTCCCAGGCAGGGGAACTTCATAAACACTCACCGCGTGCTCCTCAGCGTGCTCCTCCTCCTACTCAGGTCGCTCCCTGACCTGACGTCACACAGTCAGTGGCCATTTTAGCCGCTGATCGCTTGGCAGACAGACAGCTCTCAAGGAAATCATACTTCAATAGCGCATTGTCACCTTATGCGACATTTGTTGACACCAAAACGTGCGGTTCAAATTAGCTCGTCTCACACAAAAATTTAAGATATGATTTAGCGATATTGTAATTTCGTCCGGCCGACGCCTTTAAGGTCGGCATTTAATAGGCTTATTGGTCTCATATTTTCACATTTATTAGAGGGTTTGCCTGGTTTTGGCAACAGTATAGTTAAGGCATTATTCATGTATGATAGTAAATTACTATTTTGAAATGCTTCTAAAACCATTTCCAAAAAAGGTTTTATTAATTTATTCTTAAATTTTTTATAAAGGTCAACTGGAAGACCATCTGGTCCTGCACTTTTTCCTGATTTCATATTATCAATGGCTAGCCCAACTTCTTCTTGACTAATTTCAGACTCCAGTATCTCCCTGTTTTCATTTGAAATACATGGTATAGATAGTTCGTTCAAAAACCCATTTAGTTTTGTTAAGTCAGATTCATTTTTGGTATCATATAATTTTTCATAGTAATCTCTAAAGGCTCTATTAATTTCTAAAGGATCTATAACTACCTGTCCGTTACTTGTAATACTGGTAATTGGTGTTTTAAATTCTAATTGTTTAATCTGCCATGCCAATAATTTCCCTGATTTTTCACCTTGTTCATAAAAAGATTGTTTCAATCTTAGAAGACTCGAGGCAGCTCTATTCGCTGATTTTTTTTGTCATATTCAGCTCTCAAAATCAGTAATTCGTTTTCCAACCTTGGATCACTTCCTGTATACACTTTTTCTTGAAGAATTTTTATTTTATGTTCCAATTGGCCTCTCTCCTCTCGAGTCTTCTTAGATTTTGAACCTGTATAACTAATAATATGTCCCCTAATAAAAGCTTTGAAAGCCTCCCACTTTACACATGCTGATGTTTGTGTAGTATTGATGTCAAAGAACTCATCTATCTGTTTTTCTATATACTTAACAAATTCCTCATCCTGAAGCCATTTATGCTGAAATTGCCATCTACCTGATTCCTTTGTCAATTTCTTATCTACATACAGTATATTAGACAGCAGGGTGCATGATCAGAGATCACGATGTTATCATAAAAGCAGTTTTGAATCTTGAACCTTAATTCTGTGGAAACTATCCACCACAAGCCGGACCTTACGTCACCATTTACAGCGATGTAGGCTTAAGATCTGCTGAACCGGGACCATTGTGAGCGGCACATCCAGTTGCTTCTCAGTGAGACAATGGAGCATGAAACTACCTTGTGAAGGGAGGAGATGGCTCAGAATGCTGCCTTCAATCAAGCGTTCCTTGGTGTGCTGGGCCACCTTGTGAAGGCGATGAGTGGCCAGCGTGTGTGACCCGTTCTAAGTTTTGTGGGGTTTTTAAACACTGTAGAATTTGAATTTTGCACATTCTAAATAATGTGGATTTTGCTGCTGATTGTAATAAACAATTTAGATGTGTTTGCATCATGATTTTCTATTTTGTCTGTTAAGACATTGGTGGGAAAGGAGTCAACAGTACAAACCAAACATTTATTAGTGACGTTGAACATAATGGCTCATTTTTAAGAAAAAGTAACCAAAAGCAATTATTTTATTGACTGAAGACTGTATTGTTGGATGTGCCAGTGCAGAAGACACTGCACACTTTAGTGATAGTACCAGTATATGGAGGAATTCTGTGCCATATTAGAATCTGTATTTCCTAATAATGGGTTAGGGCAGGGGTGCCCAGACATGTGCCAGGCCAAGACCTGCAGGCTTTCCCTCCAACCAGTGTCTTCAACAGCAGATTCCACAGAATTTCTTTCCACTGATTTCTGACAAGTGAAAACACCTGCCAAAGAGACTGGGTAGAAGAGAGAACCTGCAGGGTTTTGGCCCTTCATCCAGCCCACACTGGATGAAAGTTTAATTTTGTTTGTTTTAAATTATTGCATTTACTTTACCTGACCATGACCAGATAATCACCCAGAGTTGAAAGGAGTGGAAAAAGTTCCAAGTCCTCCTGCTGAACAATGCACACTGCACCACTTTAACAAACTCCCAGCAAATTCTGAACGGGCAAAAAAAAAAATCATGAAAACTTGTAACAGCACTTTATTTTGTTTTATAATTTTAATTTGTTTTTTAAGTCTCTGAAGAATTTAGATACTTAAGTTTACATTTGTGCAGGTTTAAAATTTATGCTACTTAGTCATCAGTTGCATTCAGTTCTTATTTGTTCATTGCATTAAGTTACTGTATTGGTAACTGTACATTGACTGCATACAGGCAGGTAGCACTACTTTTTAAATGGATGTTCAAAAGTATTTGTGATTGAATTTGCTTTTGTTTTTAAATGAATAGCCTATATTTCTAGAGTGCTGGAGGACGACCAAACCTACACGCTGTGTAAAAGCTGTTAGGAATTTTGATATGCAGAAAAGGAAAAGTTTCCAAATTTATTTCACTTGTGTACAGTTTCATTTTTGAAACTCACAAGTTTTCAAGAAGTAAAAAAGGAGTTCCTAACCTAAGCCTACTTTTTTCATTTAACAGTATTTTATTGCAAATCTGCAATTTTTAAAAAATGTAACCCCCAAAACATCAAGACACTGTACTCTGCTTTCAAGCTTACCTCAGCATTTTTTGCAGTGCAGTGGACTTTTTTCCTGAGATTAGTGAGATGTTGTACTGAACTGAGAGCCAAATGTGAATGGAAAATCGTTTTGGATCGAAAACCGATTCTGAATCGAGTCGTGACCCCAAAAATCCAAATTGAATCGTGTGACTTCTAAAGATTCACAGCCCTAATAGATGTTTTAGCCATTGTGATTCTACATTTTATCTCAGTGGAGGAACCACCTTGGTTAGATATCATTGAGCAAAGGGAATTGAATTGATTGATGACTTCAGTTAATTAATTTCCTGCCTTGATAGATGGATTCTTTTCATTTTGGTTCACTACCATCGCCTTTGTCTTTCTAACATTGAGAAAGAGACCCTATTTTTCACTTTCCTCCTTACTCTATCATTGTCTCCAGATCTTTTGCATTGCTTGCCAACAGGGTTGTATCATCAGCATATCTCATGTTGTTAATTGTTCTGCCTTCAGTTGTTATTCCACTAGCAAAGTTTTCAAGGGCTATTCTCATGATATGTTGTGCACATGCATTAAACAGATAAGGCGAGGATATACAACCCTGTCACACTCTTTGTTCAATATGGAACCAATCTGTATTTCCAGAATCAGAATCAGATTTATTGCCATTGTTCATGTAGTACACAAACTAGGAATTTGTCTCGGTGCAGTGCTACAACATTAAACATGATAAAAATAAAAGATAGAAATAAAAAACTATACATGCAATAAAATGTAGAATATGAATGAGTAATACTAGTCAAAGCAATTTTTAAATATATTGGCGAGCAGCAGATATTGTGGAGTACCACATAGTGCAGTCGGTAATGCAAAAAGAAAACAGTGATGATTGACATGAGTCTGGTTGAGCTGCTGTACATAGTGCACGAGAGTCTAATAAGTCACTTATAAAGCCTCTTTTCCACTAGCCCAGCACACCTCGGTATGGCTCGATTCACTTCAGTACGGCTCGGAATGCTTCTGTCTCCATTAGCACGGTGTTGGGCATGGGTGTTGTGCTAGGGTGGGTGGGTGGGTTTATAACAGCGAGGCGGTGCCACACTCCCGTGACGTAACGCACGCGACCCAAGCAAAACATTTTTTTTTTCCAAAACTTTGTTGAGAAGACCCAAGCAAAACATAACACATAGCTGTACAAGGCCACTCCTCGGTCTGTGGCTTTTTTCACCGTAAACGCCAAAAAGGACCGCCAGACAAGGGTACAGGCAGCGAGATGAAAACACTCTGGAATAGTTCTGCAGCTTCTGGGAGAGCCAAAGGCGTGAGGATACAAACTAGGTCGTATATGACTGTAAGCTAATGGTTGCTAATGCTAGTTTGCTATAAGTACGTCGTGCTACACTTTAATGTCTGCTGTTAGGTACTAAAATATGTACGCTGTGTGTGTTTCAGATGGCTCTGTTGTGGGGAAATTACTGCTTCATTCGCTCTGGGCGTGCCTGTCACGGATGTGATCAGCCTGTCACTGATGTCAACACAGCTTCACAAACGAGCAGTATTGAGCTTAAGAATGTCTGTAGAAACGTTTTATTTCCTGTACAACAAATTGCTCTGATCTGCTTGAAAATCATGGAGAGACTGTTGAAACATCATGGACTTACCTGCTTCTGCAGCAGATTCTGAGATGGTATCATAGAAAAAAACGATCAGCTGACACAACTTGATCGCCAGGTTAATATTAGCCACAAAATATATATTTAAAAAGTAAACTTTACTGAGTTAGGTATAATAAGATATATTTGACAGTTATCATGCATTTTAGGCCAAAACAAACTTGATCTAGGATTAAAAGCAATTAAAATAATGCAGTCACAAGTTTACATGGAAACATGTACTGTAGAAATATATATTCTCTGCATCAACAATGTACTAGATATGCATTCATGTTGTATTGCACTGGGATTTGCACTGACAATAAACCTATGAAGTTTTTGCAGATGTCTCTTTTTTTATATGTGAAGGTTACCACCATGTGGCATAAATTAAATACTGAAAGATTGGAAAAGCTAAGAATAATCCAGCAGTTTGAGAAATCACTTTTGGTTTGGTGTAAGTCTGTCAACAGAATTATGAACCATAAAGCAGTTTGTGTTAAAATGTTAAATCCAATTAAACCTAATCCGGGAGCTTCCAATCATGTGTCATGGGGGGCCAAGACCCTGCAGGTTCTCTCTTCTACCCAGTCTCTTCAGCAGGTGTTATCACTGATCAGTCAGTGGAAGAAGTTCAGTGGAATCTGCTGTTGAAGACACTGGTTGGAGGTAAAGCCTGCAGGGTCTTGGCCCTCCATGGCACATGATTGCCCCCCCCCCCCCCCCGCCCAAACCCATTATGATGAAGAGCAGATGCTAATATGACCCAAAATTCCTCCATACACTAGTACTGTCACTATTGAGAAACGTGTTATATGTCAATTTAATCCTATCCAACTTTTACTTTCAAAATAAGTGTAAATATTTGCAAAAAGCAAACATTATTAGATATATGTTATATTTATATATATATAAATATACAGTATATACAGTATATATATATATATATATATATATACTGTATATACAGTATATATATATATAAATGTGCTGACCTGTCAGATATTGGGTGGGGTTATGTTCCCTCTAGTGGTGGTTTGCTTTACTGCACCTTTAATTGTAGCTACTTCCTGTTTCCAATATAAACCCTTTTTCTGTTCAATCTGCCATGATGAAAGCAATGTGAAAATGTGCTCGCCAGAAATTTGGTTGTACTAACCTAGGAGTGGAACCAACAGTAAGTTAATGCTGAAAATTGTTGTAATACTTGTTTAAGATGACTATAGTTTGGAATAGGATGTTAAAAATGCTAAATTTAAGCTATAAAAAGATCGCGATTAAAAGGTGTTAATGGCTAATCATTGCAATGGTATTTAGCTAACTGCTGAGTCATTTAGCCCTTGTTAGCCCAAGTTATATTGTGTTGTAATGGTGCTTTGTGTGAAAGCTAGTTAGCTATTCATTTGGCTATGCTTACCTGCTTACTTAGCTGTGTAGCTGTCCTCTGTAAAATAAAAATGTATTAGTATAATTTCGTAATACTTACCTGATTTAACTTACCTTAACTTTGAAGCCTGAAAAAAAAATACTACTTACCTTAGTTTGAATCTGTAAAGCAAATTACTTACCTGAGTTAAGTGCCTGTAATAAGAGAAACTGTTTATATACAGAGTGTTGTATTATTATTTCTTATGTAACATTCTGTACTATGTATATTTCATTGTGTTTCAGTTTTACAAAAAAGACAACAAGACAAAAACGATTTCAGTAAATCAGCCAACCTGGAATCAGCCTGCTGTCTTTATTGTTCGCTATCTGTCTACAATACCCAGCCATATTATCAGGACAGAATAATAAATATATATATAAATATACTGTATATAGTTATATTACTATCCCACTTGTACTT
Organism: Pholidichthys leucotaenia; assembly: GCA_020510985.1. Taxonomy (NCBI): domain Eukaryota; kingdom Metazoa; phylum Chordata; class Actinopteri; order Cichliformes; family Pholidichthyidae; genus Pholidichthys; species Pholidichthys leucotaenia. The sequence continues at coordinate 121,556,068 of CM035841.1, forward strand.
ACAAAAATGTGTGAATATTCATAAAAAGCACACACATGAAAGGTAGCACCACAAGCAGTGGGTCACAGCGGTTTTGGGCAACAGCAACACAATTGTGTATCCTTTGCCAATCTGTCTGCTGTTATTTAATGTTTAACAGTTAAGGGACGGATGATTATATGCTCCAAAACCTGAGAAACTCTCTGATAAAAAAGCTGCAACAACACAAGTCACTTTTGGTTTGAATTAACTGCCAAATGACCTAGAAATAATGAGCTGAAACTTGTTTTTATTCGTATTAAATAATGAGACAGTGGCACACTGGCCAACACCAAATTGTATTATTTTTTACATCCTAGGGCATTTTGGATGTACTGAATAAAAAAAAATCATGTTTTTCACCTTCAGGTCGTTTGGAACAACAGTATTAGTATTTTCCGTTTAGATGATGCTATACTCCTTCTAAAGTATTGTAATTCTCTGAATTTGGAATGCCGATAGAACATTCAATTTACATATACTTACTTTTTTACCTACTTTGACTTGTAAGCTTGATCAGTCTCTCCTGCTACATTTTAAAGTCCAACTGTGCAACTTCTTATAAGTTAACAAAAAATGTACCCAAAGTTTAGAACTGGATCATGTGGGGCTAATTTTTTATGATATTTCAATAAAAAGAACAGAAAGCTTACAAAAACATTTGTTTTTTGGTCTAGTTAAAAATTACATTACCTTTACAATGGTTGACTCCCGACAGGATGATCAGCATCATTTTCATCAGACTAGGCAATGGAATTTCTATGTAATTATACTGTTTTATAATTCAGTGTTATAACAGACAAACCACACTTTCAAAAACAATTCCATTTTATTATATACAAAATATTAAAATTAAAAAAAAAAATTAGCAACACAACATGAAGGTTAATCGACATTTTATACACGCTGACCACTGAGTGCCTCTACCAGCTTCCCAAACTGGGTCAGGAAGGCTCGGTTGAATGAAGCCGTCTCTGCCAGCTCCTGGGTCAGGAAGGCTCGGTTGAATGAAGCCGTCTCTGCCAGCTCCTGCCTGCTCCTGGGATACCCTCGCGTTTTCTGCAACCTCATTTAAATGTTGCAAATATTTATCATTGAATAGATTTTGCGCCTGGTGGCGGGACAGATTCACATGGGAGAATCCGGGCGGGCTGGCGCGGCGGACGCGTGGGATGATTCTACAAAGAAAATGCACACAATAAAATACAGCACGAAAGTGCAAGATATACAGAAAAGACAATAGTTTTTAACAAGATTACATAAGCTTATTTCAGCATATTGTTCACATGAATAATTAAAAGAAAAGCGTGAGTCCGCAGTGTGCTGCTGCAGAGCGATCATCATCCACAAATGAACAGCTTTTTTATTGCATAAATAAACTGAGCGTCTTTCCGAATATATTTGCGAAAAAACGCACAATAAAAAAAATTAAAACTCACCGTTAAAGGACTCCGATGTCGAGACCTCCCGGTATATTTTTTCATTCCGGGTGGCTCCGTCTAACTCGCGCTGGATGCGTTCGTCTGACAATGCAGTGAGCAGACACTGCACCTCCTTATTGGTCCATGGAACACCCTTATTACGCAAAGCCATTTTTGATAGAGAATAAATGAAAATAGCACAGCAATACACTGAAAATAAACCGCCAACAGTGGTTGCGCGCTGAGTAATGGCGGTCGTGAAGGTTCCTTTTTTTTTTTTTTTCAAAAACTTTATTGAGAAGGTCGTGAAGATTCGGCAGAAGAGGAGGAGGAGAAGGGCGGTTACAACCTGACCAATCAGCGCCGGTTACGACCTGACCAATCATCGGCGACCAGTCTGTTAACGTCACAACACGGCCCAGCTCAGCACTGCTGTACCCTGCCCTTGAGCGGGGCTGAGAATCTCGGCTGTTAAACCGTGTTGGGGCTAGTGGAAAAGCGTACAAAGCGTGCTGAGCCGTCCCGTGTCGCGCTAAAGCGTGCTAGTGGAAAAGGGCCTTTAGTGTTCAGCAGTCTGATGGCAGAGGGTAAGAAGCTGTTCATGTGACGGGAGGTTTTAGTCTGAATGGACCGAAGTCTTCTACCTGAGGGGAGGGGGGCAAACAGTACGTGACCAGGGTGTGAAGGATCGGCTATGATCCGGCCAGCACGCCTCCGGGTCCTGGAGATGTACAGATCCTGGAGGGATGGGAGCTTGTAGCCGATCACCTTCTCAGCAGCGCGCACGACGCGCTGCAGCCTTAGTCTGTCCCTGGCAGTGGCTCCTGCGTACCACACGGTTATGGAGGTGGTGAGGATGGACTCGATGATGGCCGTGTAGAGCTGCACCAACATCTTGGTGAGTAGCTTGAGCTTCCTCAGCTGCCGCAGGAAGAACATCCTCTGCTGGGCCTTTTTGATGAGGGAGCTGATGGTCGGCTCCCACTTGAGGTCCCGGGTGATGGTGGTGCCCAGGAAGCGGAAGGAATCTGCAGTGGTGATGGGAGAGCCTGTAAGGGTGAGGGGGGGCAGAGGGGGGTTATGACTTTCCTGAAGTCCACGATCATCTCCACTGTCTTCAGAGCGTTCAGCTGCAGGTTGTTGTGGCTGCACCAGGACGCCAGCTGGGCCACCTCTCTCCTGTAGACGGACTCGTCGCCGTTGGAGATGAGCCCGATGAGGGTGGTGTCGTCTGCAAACTTGATCAGCTTAACAGATTGGTGGCTGGAGGTGCAGGAGTTGGTATAAAGGGAGAAGAGTAGGGGGGAAAGTACACAGCCCTGGGGTGATCCGGTGCTGATGCTAACAGAGTCTGAGACAGTCTTTCCCAGCCGCACATGCTGCCTCCGGTCTGTCAGGAAGTCGGTGATCCACCTGCAGAGGGAGTCAGGCACGTTGAGCAGGGACAGCTTGTCCCGGAGCAGAGCGGGGCAGATGGTGTTGAATGCAGAGCTGAAGTCCACAAACAGGATCCTGGCGTAGGTTCCTGGGGAGTCCAGGTGCTGCAGGATGGAGTGGAGGGCCAGGTTGACTGCGTCGTCCACCGACCTGTTGGCTCGGTAGGCAAACTGCAGCGGGTCCAGGAGGGGAGTGGTGATGGACTTGAGGTGGGGCAGGACCAGGCGCTCAAAGGACTTCATGACTACAGAGGTGAGCGCTACAGGTCTGTAGTCATTAAGTCCAGTGATCCGTGGCTTTTTGGGGACAGGGATGATGGTGGAGGTTTTGATGCAGGTCGGCACGTGGCATAACTTCAGGGAGGTGTTGAAAATGTCTGTGAAGACAGGAGTCAGCTCTACTGCACAGTATCTCAGGGTGGAGGGAGACACACTGTCCAGACCGGGGGCCTTGCACGCGTTCAGTCTGGAGAACTGTCTGTGCACGTCCTGCTCACTGATGGCAAGGGGAGGGGGGGGTCCGCCTTTGATGAAGTGGGGACCGTGGAGGCAGTGGCGCTGGGGGGAGGGGGGAGATGGACACAGCTGACGAGGTGTCAAAACGGGCATAATGTTGGGACAGTCTTTGACAAAGGGCTTTGTCATCCTGACCTTTAGAAGCCTGAGGCCGATAGTTGGTGATTTGCCTCAGTCCTCTCCACACAGAAGCAGAGTCGTTAGCAGTGAACTGCTGCTGGAGTCTCTCAGAATACACAGATTTAGCTCTCCTCAGCTCTCTGCTAAACCGATATTTGACCTCCCTGTAGCAGTCCCTGTCTCCACTTTTCAACGCTGCTTCCTTCTCCTTCCTGATCTGTCTGAGCTTAGCAGTGAACCAAGGCTTGTCATTTGAGTACCTCACCCTGGTGTGCGATGGGAGAATGCTCTCCTCACAAAAGTGGATATATGAGTTCAAGTGGATATATGTGATTTTAACTGAATTTCTTCCCACCGATTGCCGATCAGTGAAAGCACCTGCTGAAGACACTGGGTGGAGGTAAAACATGCAGGGTCTTGGCCCTCCAGGGAATGAGTTTGACACCTGTGGACTACAGCAAAGCTTTCGACACTGTCCAACACCAAAAACACCAAAAACTATGGACAATTTTGATAGCAATGGGCTTCCTAAAACTACAGTGTAGTCTATGAAGCACATGTAGACTGGGAAGTTAAATTCCAAAGCTTTCTCTATGATGTTTTTGATGTTTGCCATTTGGTCTCTTGTGCCCCTTCCTTCTACAAAGCCAGCTTGCTCTGAGGGGATCTCATGACGCATGAATTGCTTTATTCTCCCAACAATAATGTAAAGCATGATCTTGCTCGCATGTTTGCATGTTAGATTAGGGAGAGAGTTCTGTTGTTCTTACGTTACCGGGTATCACCTTTCTTGGGAAGTGGTAAGAAAACAGATCTTGTCCAGTCTTTTGATTGCATAAATTTTGTATCAATCTAACTCCATCTTCTCCTGTTTCCTTAATAAGTTCAGCTGGAATGTTGTCATGGCCTGGTGCTTTGCCAGTTTGAAGTTTCTGAATTGCCTGTGCCACTTCTGATATTAGAATAATAGGTTCTTCCTCCTGTATTTCAAATGGGGTTGATGTACCTCCAAGTCCATCTTTGCTAGAATATAGCCCTTGGCAGTATTATTTCCATCTTTGCTTCATCTCATCTCCCTCAGAATTTCTCCAGCTTCATCCTTTATTACATTCAACTTTGGTGTTTTCTTCCCTTTGATTTCTTTCACTACTTTGTAAAGATCTCTTGAGTGATTGGAAAATAATTGTGACTCAGCCGCCTTGCATTTCCTTTAAAGCAATGCCTGCTTGTCTTGCCGGACCTTCCATTGGATTTTCTCAGCTCTTTGTATTGTCTTCTGTCCTCTTCAGATAGCAGTCACCTTGTCTTTATCAATCGTCTTTCTTCTGCTAGTTTACCAACTTCATCGGATAACCGTACAGAGTGACCTTTCTTTGGTTTTGGCAAATTTCTTCTTGCAGCTTCAGAGATTGCTTCCTTCATTTGCTCTCATAGTTCATTCGGGGTTCATTCTTCTTCTTTCTCATTGCTAATGAGTAGTAAGTAAAATCAGCAGCTCTTCTCGCAGAGAGCATGTCTGATTTTATGTAGTTTTTAATATTATGTGGACTGTCTACATAATGTTTTTTTTCACAATTTATGTTGCTGAAGTTTAATATCAGCCAGTGCACACATTTTTATGTTATAGTAGCCCATCCATCCATCCATCTTCTACCGCTTTTCCGGAGGTCCGGGTCGCGGAGGCAGCAGTTCAAGCAGAGAAGCCCAGACTTCCCTCTCCCCAGCCACCTGCTCCAGCTCTTCAGAGGGGATACCAAGGCGTTCCCAGACCAGCTGGGAGACATAGTCTCTCCACCGTGTCCTGGGTCTGCCCCGGGGTCTCCTCCCAGTGGGACGTGCCTGAAACGCCTCAAGTGGGAGGCGTCCAGGAGGCATCCTAATCAGATGCACAGACCACCTCAACTGACTCCTTTCAATGTGGAGGAGTAGCAGGTTATAGTAGCCTTAATATTTATTTTTCTGACTTTATTTTGTTGTTAATGTTTAACATGCAACAGATTAGATTACATTCAGTGCATCCACAAAGTATTCACAGTGCTACACTTTTTCCACATTTTGTTATGTTACAGCCTTATTCCAAACAGGATTAAATTCATTTTTTTCATCATCTCTGGAGAGATCTGAAAATGGCTGTGCACCGACACTTGCCATCCAACCTGTTGGAGCTTGAGAGGTGCTGCAAAGAGGAATGGGAAAAACTGCCCAAAGATAGATAGATAGATTAGTTTATTTGACAGGGACAGTGCAATAAACATAGACAATTAATCAATGACAATCAATCTGATGTGTTGCACATAGAGTGTATAGCTATTAGCTAATTTGCAACTCTTGTCCCTGGATGGGCTTTAGAAAAGAGAATCAAGTAAATAAAATTAAAAAATAAAATAAAATTACACAATAACCACATACATCAATGCAAAAAAGATTATAAATACACAGTTATAAATATTATAAATATTATAAATGCACAAATATAACCAACTCTTGTCCCTGGATGGGCTTTAGAAAAGAGAATCAAGTAATGAAAAAAGAAAAAAAACCCAAACACAATAACCACATACATCAATGCAAAAAAGATTATAAATACACAATTATAAATATTATAAATATTATAAATACACAAATATAACAACCTGAGTCACATTTGCCTATTTCAGGCCTCCCTCCGTCACTCACTATAAACAAACACATTCATTCCTTCCCTTCATTCACTCTCACCTTGCAGACAATCAATTCATACATGAGTACATTCTTGTTTATTTTTCAGCCAGTTTTTAACGTTTTTAGTGAATGTTTTAAAGTCCGTTATTATTTTAATTACATTTGGCATTGTGTTCCAGATGTGACTGCCCTTTATAGAGAAAGCTGTTTGTCCAAATGTGGTTCTGCGGTGGAATATTTTACAGTTATTGTTAACAGAACTCCTGGTGGCTCTGCTGCTGTCCTGTCTTTGGACGAAACCAGCAAGTGGCTCGGGTGCTGATTTATGGAAACATTTGAACGTTAATTTCAGAAAACAGAGGTCAATGAAACTCTCAAAACTCAATAGGTTGTATTTTTTTAAAACATTACAGTGATGCCACCTAATGGGCTTTTTGTCCAAGATTTTTAGGGTTTGATTATATAATGAACCTATATGTCTTATTGTGGAAGGGGCTGCTTGAGCCCAGACTGTCAAACAGTATGATATATGAGAAAAAACCATAGAATGCATATACAGTACAGCTGCTTCGTAAGGTATGTAATATCTAATTAATTTAAAGCAGTTCAGATTTTTTTTTACTGTTTTTGAAATTTTCTTTATATGAAGATTAAATTTGAGTTGAGGATCTAGTACAATGCCAAGGTATTTGAATTCTGTAGCTAAACTGATGTCATGATCATGTATATTAACTTTAAAATGTTGCAGGTTACATTTTTTGATTGAAAAGCACATTGAAACTGTTTTCTGAAGGTTCAGCAATAGATGGTTCTAGAGGAGCCACTCTTGGACATCAACCATACTTGTAGACAGTACATCTGCAGCCTGTGCTGGAGTCTTGGCAGCTGTGTAAATAACTGCATCATCTGCATAAAGTTGGCATGTTGCAGCTGAGCAGTGTAACGGCAAGTCATTAATAAATATGCTGAAAAGTAAAGGACCAAGAATGGACCCTTGTGGGATACCCATGCGGTTGTTTAATAATGAGGATTTATCCTGGTGAACTTTTACACACTGTTCTCTATTCTGGAGATAAGATGCAAACCATTCTAATGTATCTGGGGAGAAGTTAAAAGATACCATTTTGGATAAAAGCAAACTGTGGTTTACAGTATCGAAAGCCTTTTTGAGATCTAGAAAAACAGCTCCTACCACATTACCCCTGTCCAAGGACTGTTTGACGTTATCAATAAGGCAACAATTTGCTGTTTCTGTTGAGTATCCTGGTCTAAAACCAAATTGATGTGGATGAAGAAGTTGACTGTCTTGTAAATATTCAATCAGCTGTGTAGCTACAACTTTTTCAAGAACCTTAGACAGGACTGGTAAAATAGAGATTGGGCGGTAATTGCATATATCGTCTTTACTGCCTGATTTATGAACTGGTATGACGACAGCTTTTTTCCAGCCAGATGGAAATATACTAGACCTAATGGAGAGATTAATGAGATGAGTCAGTGGTTTGATTAATATTTTGCTGTGCATTTTGAGAAAGGAGGTGCTCATATTGTAGATATCATTAGTTTTTGAGTTTGACAGTGTTTTAACAATACCAGCAATTAACTTCTCATTTACCTCATCGATGTGAAAAGAATCTGTTGGAAGTATTGAATTTGTGTTGTTGAGCACATTTGGCAGCACAAAAATTTTTGTTAAGTCTTCCACAGAGCCCACAAAGTATGAATTAAATTCATTTGCCAAAGTAGCCTTGTCACTGACGGTCTTGCCATTGATTCTAAGTTCCTTTACCCCCTTCTGATCGTTTTTTTTATTAGTTAAGTTATTTAAATGCCTCCATAGGGAACTGTTGTTACTCTTTGCATGATCTATCAGTTTATTGTAATAAGATACTTTTAATTTTCGCAGCTTTTGTACCACTTTATTTCTTAAACTTTTGTACACAAGGTGATCATTTTGTAGTTTAGAGGTTAATGATGTTTTCAATGCATAGTCTCGCCTCTTCATAAGTTTTCTTATTTCATTATTTAACCATGGTAGGTTAATCTTCTGATGTCTGCTAATAATTTGCTTTGTAAATTTTTCTATGGACTTTGTAATTGTTGCAGTTATAAAATTACAGCAATCATCTACTTCATTTATTGACATGAGCTGCTCCCAATTTTGATTCTCTAAGTAATGTTCAAACTCCTCATTTTTTGATTTGGGAATAATAAAATTTGATTTGTCAATATCGATTCCCCCAAAATACTGTAGTCGCTTTTAGTGAGTTTTCTGACAGCAAGAACCATGTTATGATCTGAGAGGCCAGTTACAAGATTATAGATTCTGGTTATTCGTTCTGGTTTATTAGCGAATACCATGTCAATAAGTGTTCTCGATTGTTTGGTCATCCTGGTAGGTCCTTTGATCAATTGTTTGTAATTAAATTTAGTCATGAGGCTTTTCAGTTTCTGTTTTTCCTTATTATCAGACCAGTTGATATTGAAATCACCATAAAATATGGTTTCTCTGCTCCTCTCAAGTTGTTTAACCAGCGCACTTAATTCATTATAAAAAGAAGAATTGTGTGACGGTGGGTTGTACAATACTGCAATGTTGAAATTCATTACCGGTGAGAGGCATACGTTAACAGCTAAACATTCAAGTGAAGTATTCAAATCAACCAATTGACATTTAAATTTTTCTTTGATGTAAATTAAAACACCTCCTCCCCTCCCTGCCTGTCTGTCTTTTCTAAAACACTGATAACCCACATTATCGATCATATTAGTGTCCATGTTCCTGTGTAGCCAGCTTTCTGAGAGACAAAGATAGTCCAGATTTGAATCAGACAGTAACACTGAAATCTCGTCTCTTTTGGGGATTATGCTCCGTATGTTTAGATGTCCGCCGAGGATCCCCTTTGGTTTAGCCTTTGTGTCCCAAAGAACTCGTGCATGATTAACAGTTTGGAAAAATAGATGTTGTTTTTGCTTTCGTACAGCTCAGTTTTCGGATCTCGCCTCATTTGCAATTTGTTTAACCGCTCCTGTTTCCAGAATTTTGGTCGTAGCGCAGCTGTTTATAGCAGGATCAGATATGTGAGTCAGTTCAGTGCAATTCGACTCACCCGACTCGCTATGCCGGGCCGTAGATAGAAACAGCCAATCCGCCGGCTCAGATGTTTGTGCTAACCCAGTGGTCTGCTGTTTAATAGTGGCGGGTCCAGGGCTAAGGTGAATATCCCCTGCCAGAATTAGCAGTGCTAATAGTACTTTAACTGTATAGCCTCTGCCATATTGCGATATTTGCTTACCCGTCATGTTTGCCTTGTTTTGCCTTTTTCTCAGGACTTTTGCAGCCCAGATAGAGTACAGGGTGAAATGGCCATGTCCAAATCCATATAAATAAGACTTTTTAGCTTCACCTTTAGTTGAGTTGGCCGGAAAACCCTTCTTGTTGCAGTTCCAGACACACAAAGACAATAATAAGAATAAGTAGATAGGCAGAAAGTGTCCCATCAGACCACTCCTCACTCCAGTGGCAGCCATCTTTTTTTTGAAATCATACATTCCCATAGAAACCATATATTCCCAATGTGCCCAAAGATAAATTACCCCACAATAAATATTATAAATAGCATAAATACCCTAAAAGCACATAAGGGAAAGGAGCAATAGCACTGACTGACTGATAGGTGTGCCAAGCTTGTGGCATCATATTCAAACAGATTTGAGGCTGTAATTGCTGCCAAAGGTGCATCACCAAAATACTGAGCAAAGGCTGTGAATACTTAGGTACATGTGATTTCTTAGTTTTTTACTTTTAATGAATTTGCGAAAATCTAAAAAAAAAAAAAAAAACACTTTTTTTCATGTTGTCTTTATGGGATCCTAGTGCATACCTGTGCATACCCATAGAAACCAAGTATAAGCAAGTATTTCTGCATGCCCTTAGAAAGCTGGTGTGAGCAAGGGTGTAAGCAAGCATGTCAGCACTCATTCAGTGATGACTGCCTTTGATCTTTGATGGTGTCATAGCGAGACCTATAATCTTTCATGATATCATTGCGAGTCTTATGATCGTGAGTGATGACTGGCTTTGATCTTTGATGATATCATAGTGAGTCCTATGATCATGAGTGATGCCTGCCTTTGATCTTTGATGTCCTATGATCATGAGTGAGCATGAGTGATGCCTACCTTTGATCTTTGATGTCATAGCAAGTCTGATGATCGTGAGTGATACCTGCCCTTGATCTTTGTTGTCCTATGATGTAGACATCATAGGAACATCATAGGACATCATGTAGACATCATAGGAACATCATAGGCAGTCCTATGATCTTTTAGCGAGTACTTTGATCGTGACAGAGATTTATTGAATTTATAGAGTGATTTTATGTAGAATTTTGAGGAAAATAATTTAATCTCTTTTGGATTAACGCTGTAACATAACAAAATGTGGAAAAAGTGAAGCACTGAATTCTTTCTGGATGCACTGTAAGTAAATCAAATCCTTGAGGAAAAGTATTTGCATTTTTTTATTCTGTATATCAAACAATAATTGGCTTTTTATGTTAGCGACCATAATGTACCAAGGGAAATTCAGATTCTCAGGAAAAATGGCACTTATCAGTTAATTGTTTTTTTTTTCCACAATATCTTTATTGAACCTTTTTTTTTTTTAACAAACATGACACAAACAATCAAACACTAACACTAAAGTACTACAAAAAAAAAAATGCACTAAAAACACCAACAACCACCAACAAAATCAAGTCTTCAACAATGCTCCTCTGTTTAGTCTAGACAATCCATTACATAAGTATACATATTATGTTCACCAGTTTGGAATTTACAAGGTCCACACACATCATTCACCTTCTTCTTCAAGAGTTATGTTTAAATTCTTAACATAATCAATAAAAGGTCTCCATATATTCTCAAACACAATTTCCTTTGATTTCAGTATGTATGCTATTCTTTCTAATGGAAGGTTTGTTAACGTCTGTCTTAACCACTGAGTCACATCTGGTCTATGAGTCTTTTTCCACAGTAGTGCAATACATTTTTTGACATTAAGCAAACTGAGGTCTATGAATGTTCTTTCACTTTTATTAAAGTTATGCTTTTCTGGGTACAGACCCAACAAAAACAGTTTAGGATTCAATATGATTTGTTTTGAAATTATTTTTTCAATTGTTACCCTCACCTCTTCCCAAAACATTCTAATTTTTCTACATTCCCATAAACAATGAAATAGGGTTCCTTTACTTTCCATGCATTTTGTGCACGTATCTGGTATGTTTTTGTTATATCTATTTAACTCCTCCGGTGTAACATACATCCGCATTAACCATTTAAAATGTATCAATTTAAGACGTACATTTATTGATTTGGTTTGAACTTCTGTACAAGCCAATTCCCATTGTTCCTCTGAAATTTCAGTTTGCAGATCTTCTTTCCAGTAGTTTAATCTTTTCTGTGAGTTTTCACTTGAGGATAGTGTCAATGAGTTATAAAACTCTGAAATAATACCCTTTCTTTTACTATCTTTCATCAACATTTTTTCCAAGGATGAGTAAAAAGGTCGAGTGAGAGCTCCATTTTGATTTGATCGAATAAAGTTCCTAAGTTGAAGATATTTAAAAAAAATGTGTTTTATTAAGATTAAATTTGATCTTCAGCTCTTCAAAAGACATTATGTTATCTGCACATGGCAGATATAAATCGTGAATCTTTTGAATCCCTTTTAAATTCCATACTTTAAATACAGCATCCGCTCTCCCTGGTTTAAAATATTGATTACCCCATATTGGGCTAAATTGTGACAATAAGTGTGGTTCTTTTAAATAGTTTTTAGTTTCACACCATATTTTGATCATATGCTTTACAAATGGATTTTTAACTTGTTTTTGTAATTTTTTTGCCGAATCTGAGTATATGAATATGGGAAGAGGTAAAGGTAAATTGTATGATTCCATTTCAGTCCAGTGAGGGAGATCATTTGATGAAAAATAATGTCATAGACCTCAGTTGTGCCGACCAATAATACAACATAAAATTTGGACATTTCAGACCTCCACGATCAAATGGTAAATATAATAAAGACAGACGTAATCTAGCCCTCCTGTTGTTCCATATAAATTCCACTAACTTTTTTTTCATTCTTGAGAATAAATCTAAAGGTGGTGGTAAGGGAATGTATTGAAATAAATATTTTAGGTAAGATATTACTTTTAAGTATATTGATTCTCCCAATCATCGACATTGGTAGTGACATCCATCTCTGAAGTAACTCATTAATATCTTTCATTAAGGCTTCATAGTTGACACTGGCGACTGATTCTAGCTTAGGCACAATTTGGATTCCTAAATATTTAAACTGATTTACAACATTGAATTGATTTACCTCAGGGGCTGGGTAATTTCTCTGGGTCTCATTTAGCATTAATATTGAAGATTTAGTTTTATTTATTTTATATCCTGATATTTCCCCAAAATTCTTTATTAAATTCAACAAGGTTGGAATTGATTTTTTAAGATTCGACATAAACAAAATTATGTCATCAGCATACAGGGAGATTTTATGTTCTGTTGGTCCAACTTTAATTCCATATATTTGTGAATGTAAACGTATCGCCATCGCTAAAGGTTCAATTGCCATAGTAAACAGTAAAGGTGAAAGTGGACAGCCTTGTCGACATCCTCTATTGATTTTGAAATACAGTGATCCCTCACTTATCGCGGTTAATGGGTTCCAGAACCGACCGCGAAAAGTGAAAAACCGCGAAGTAGCGTCACCCCTAATGACGCCATCCATAAATAATACGTACGTTCATTCTCCCACTCTCTCTCTCTCATATGATACGTGTGTGTGTATGTGTACATACATACGTAGATGTAAACAAAGTGTACATAAATATGTTTTTAGAACTCTTTTATTCTTATAACAAGATACGTAACTCAAGATGAAAATGATTTACTGCACAGGTTAATGAGCGCTTTACTGCTCCTCAGGTGACGCCTCATCGTGAGGTGCTGGAGGCTCAGGATCATCGAGGGCAGCTTCCGATAGAGCTGAAGCTACAGGAGGCGGCCTAGTGGCTCGACGGGAAGACTATTTCGCACAAAATGGCACAAGAGAACAGCAGAAAGTTCCACGCGGCGAGACTAAGTAACACGAGCGATAAAAAGCAATGAATGCGGTCTTCCTTCCCTTCATGGGTGCTTGGCAGGGAGAGGAGGTGGGTGAAACGTCTCGGCCAATCAGCTTGCGAGATTTCCGAGCCGAGCAAACACGAGAACAGTGAACAGAGAGTTGTGCTGCTCTCCGTGTTGACACCTGATGGTCTAATGTAGTCTCCCTGCCTTCTGCTAGCGCCCGCCCATTATTTCTCAATTTTGAATTTTTGATGAATATTTTTGAAAAATCCGCGATGCACTGAGGGCGCGAAAGGTGAAGCGCGAAGTAGCGAGGGATCACTGTATTGCTATTTGTTAGGATTTCTGCTGTAGCATTATTGTATGTTATCTGAACCCATTTTATGAAATTATTTCCAAGTCCAAACCTTTGTAAGACTTCAAAAAGAAAGGGTCATTCGACTCTATCAAAGGCCTTTTCGGCGTCCAGTGATAGGAGAGCTGTATCCGGTGCTTCTTTATTAGAATAGATAATATTGAATAGTCTTCTTACATTATGGAAGCCTTGTCTTCCCTTTATAAAGCCGTTCTGATCTCGATTAATAATATTTGGTAAAATTTCTTGTTTTCGTCTTGCTAAAATTTTACAGATTATCTTAAGGTCGGCATTTAATAGGCTTATTGGTCTCATATTTTCACATTTATTAGAGGGTTTACCTGGTTTGGCAACAGTATCATTAAGGCATTATTCATGTATGATGGTAAATTACTATTTTGAAATGCTTCTAAAACCATTTCCAAAAAAGGTTTTATTAATTTATTCTTAAATTTTTTATAAAGGTCAACTGGAAGACCATCTGGTCCTGCACTTTTTCCTGATTTCATATTATCAATGGCTAGCCCAACTTCTTCTTGACTAATTTTAGACTCCAGTATCTCCCTGTTTTCATTTGAAATACACGGTATAGATAGTTCGTTCAAAAACCCATTTAGTTTTGTTAAGTCAGATTCATTTTTGGTATCATATAATTTTTCATAGTAATCTCTAAAGGCTCTATTAATTTCTAAAGGATCTATAACTACCTGTCCATTACTTATAATACTGGTAATTGGTGTTTTAAATTCTAATTGTTTAATCTGCCATGCCAATAATTTCCCTGATTTTTCACCTTGTTCATAAAAAGATTGTTTCAATCTTAGAAGACTCGAGGCAGCTCTATTCGCTGATTTTTTGTCATATTCAGCTCTCAAAATCAGTAATTCGTTCTCCAACCTTGGATCACTTCCTGCATACACTTTTTCTTGAAGAATTTTTATTTTATGTTCCAATTGGACTCTCTCCTCTCGAGTCTTCTTAGATTTTGAACCTGTATAACTAATAATATGTCCTCTAATAAAAGCTTTGAAAGCCTCCCACTTTACACATGCTGATGTTTGTGTAGTATTGATGTCAAAGAACTCATCTATCTGTTTTTCTACACTACCGTTCAAAAGTTTGGAGTCACTTAAAAATTTCCTCATTTTTGAAAGAAAAGCACTTTTTTCAATGAAGATAACTTTAAACTAATCAGAAATACACTCTATACATCGCTAATGTGGTAAATGACTATTATAGCTGCAAATGTCTGGTTTTTGGTGCAATATCTACATAGGTGTATAGAGGCCCACTTCCAGCAGCTATCACTCCGCTGTTCTAATGGTACAATGTGTTTGCTCATTGCGTCAGAAGGCTAATGGATGATTAGAAAACCCTTGTGCAATCATGTTAGGTCTGCAATGCTGTAATTGCTGAAAATGGAGGATTCTTTGACGAAAGCAAAGTTTGAAGGAAAAAATTATTTCAAATACAAATCATTATTTCTAACCTTGTCAATGTCTTGACTATATTTTCTATTCATTTTACAACTCATGGTGGTAAATAAGTGTGACTTTTCATGGAAAACACAAAATAATTGTCTGGGTGACCCCAAACTTTTGAACGGTAGTGTATATACTTAACAGATTCCTCATCCTGAAGCCATTTATGCTGAAATTGCCATCTACCTGATTCCTTTGTCAATTTCTTATCTACATATATTAGACAGCAGGGTGCATGATCAGAGATCACGATGTTATCATAAAAGCAGTTTTGAATCTTGAACCTTAATTCTGTGGAGATCAAAAAATAATCAATACGTGAGAATGTCTTGTAGGTATTGGAATAACAAGAGTAGGCTTTAACTTGTGGTTTCATTTCTCTCCATATATCTAGCAATCTCAATTCTTTCATAAAATGATTAATGGTCATCCTACATCCATTGTGCGTACAGTCCAGTCCTGTTGATCTATCTATACCGAGATTCAATGTACAATTAAAATCCCCTGCTATTATATGTTGCCCTGTAAGTGATGATAAGATAAGAAATAAATTAGCAAAGAACTTTTGATCATCTATATTGGGACCATATAAGTTCACCAAATTTATATTTTCTAATAGCAAAGATCCTTGAATGATTAAATATCTTCCAAATTTGTCTCCAATTACATTTTTCACTTAAAATGGGACTGATTTATGTATGAGAGTTATAACTCCCCTGGCTCGGGATGAAAATGATGAGGTGAAAACACTTCCTTGCCATCTACTCCTAATTCTTTTTACATCCTCCTCTATTAGATGAGTTTCTTGTAAAAACACAATTTTTGAACCCATGTCTTTTATTTTATGCATAACTTGTTTAAGTTTTTTTAAATTCTGTAGACCTCTGCAATTCCATGAAGTTAAATTAAGATTAACACTTTGGTTTATGATCAATAGGGAGTTTGGGATTACCTTGCAGTGTAAATATGCTCATACAGAGAAGCAAAAACATGAGTGGTTGAACATTCATCCTACAAACTACACACAAACAAATTCCCCCTTCCCACATTTGTGGTGATCCCCCCAAAATCAAAAGAAAAATTCCTTCTCCCGATATAGCCATCGACCGCTCCACACCCACGAGGATCAGCCAAAGCCACTCCCTCTTCATCCTCCCAATCACCCTAACTCTATGCTTTTAAGGACGTAACATTAACTCTCTTCTGTAGTTTTCCAACTTAACTCCAAAATTTTTAGCAACTTTGTACATCATAGGTTTTTTTTTGTTTTTTTTAAATATATAATACAATCTATATTTTGTAAACTTGCTATTTGCTTCAAATCAGTCAGATGCCTGTGCAAATGCTTAAATATTCTACCTTATATTTTGTTCATGCTTAGCTCCCACCAGTCTCTTCTTGGATCTTCTTGATGAACTCCTGCGCCTCCTCTGGGGTCTTGAAGATGTGTGTTCTGCCCCCATATCAGTTAATTGTTAATCGATTAATAAGGTGATCAATTTACAGTTAATGAATTAATTGATAACTTGCATCCCTAATACACACACACAACAAGGAGAGAATCAAGAATCAGTAACCCATGACAGGCTAAATAAGGGTGTAAATTGATGAGGCACACAGAACAACTGCTGGCATACATTCATGAAGTTGGATACTGAAGTGCACCAGCTTGGATAATGCAGGCCTCTACTGAGAAAGGAGGACAACAGTGGTGGTGAGACCCTTGTTTAGCTGAAGTTATCTCACTGACAGACTCACTGCCTCCTTTCTGTAAGTGTGCAGGTTAAATTCTATTTTCAGGGCTCATTGTTGCTTAAAGAAATTCTTTCTCAACCCTGGGACATAAACCATTTACTGATCTTCCAAAACTGTTGTTTATACTTCACTGATTAAGTTAATATATCTGTCATAAAAGTGCACCAAATATTGGACTATTTGCTTTAAATTGTGACTACTGGTCGACCAGGAAAATCTTTAATCGGGGCAGCCCTAGCCTTTCTTGTGTTTCTTCACCCCTCTGTAGAGAACAGAAGGAGGAGGTCATTCCTTCTGACTGTATTATTACTGCTCAAGTTGGCTGTTTGCTGCAGCTTGAAAAGACCAACAGAGGTGGATATTTATTTCCTTAGAACTGAGTTTTGCTTTAATCCCATTTGTGAATGATTTCTTTTATGTTTTCCTTCTAGACTTCCCAGAGCAACATGTCTGTGAGAACAAGTTTTCTCCTGACCAGCAGCTCTGGAACCAAGACGACAACTCGAGTTTGGAACAGGAGGAACCAGAACCTCCACATGTTAAAGAAGAACAGGAAGAACCAGAACCTCCACAGATTAAAGTGGAACAGGATGAAACAGACCCTCCACTGATTAAAGAGGAACACAATGAACTAGAACCTCCACTGATTAAAGAGGAACAGGAGGAACTCTGCATCAGTCAGGAGGGAGAACAGCTGGTAGTTAAGCTGGAGGTCGATACCTACATGATGCCTCTTATCTCTGAGGAAAACCGGCAGAGTGAAGCAGAACCAAACAGTGAGCAGCTCCTTTCTCACAACTCTGCTGGAACTGAGATCCAAGATGAGAAAGGAAGCCAGCATGCAGACTCAGGATCAACTAAAGAAGAAGAAGAAGAACCCAAACCAAAGAAGAGACGATTGAGAACAGGAAGTCACCATGAAGGTAAACACTCTGATGGTACTTGTCCACCTAGGCTTCTGTTAACGCAGGGGTCCCGCACCTCCTCCACATCAGGATCCGTCGGGAGCGTGAGAGGGGCGGAACCAGGCGAGAGTCACAAGTCCAGTACTCCATAACTTCAAACTGTATGGAGAGTATCACCGCCTGGTCAGAAAACTTCAGCCGGTTTTCAAGCAGTATTTTCAGCTACAAAAGTGCAGTCTGATGAACTTTTTCTGTCTACTCCAACCTGCTCTGTCCTCCCCAACCTGCACAGCCTGCACATTATTGGTCGCCGTGACTCCTGGTGGGTGGGCTGTTCTAGTCTGTTCACGACCCATCTGGATGTTAAACTTTCGCCTATACGTATCTTCAAAAGTAAAAAGCAAAACATTTTTCAGAGAACAGTTGAGGCGAGAAATAAATGTGTAGTTGCCAAAAATGTGTTTACTTTTTACTAACAACCACTCTTTTTAAAGTTCAGCATGAGCTTCGGGAAGTGATCAGTTCCACATGCCTACTCCTCATTTGTACATTGTGCAGGAGTGGATACCTCCAAGCGACGGCTTGAGATTCTTGACGCCACGCTGCCAGAGTGCATGTGGGGCATGCCACATAGACAAGGAATGGAAAGCATACAGTATGCCTAGGTGGACAAGTAGCTTGAGAACAAAAGACTCATTGTGAGAATGAATCAGATAAAATGTTAAAGAAATGTTTTTCTTCAAGAAAAAGAAATGAAGAAACCAAAATCTACTTAGACCACAATCTAGATCAGGGATGGGTTGTGCCACATTCTAGATCAGGGATGGGTTGTGCCTCCATGTGCCATGGAGGGCCATTCCACTGCAGGTTTGCTGTTCACCCAGTCTCTTCAGCAGTTGCTTTCTCTAATTAACAATCCTTGAAGCTCATCAGTGCAAACACCTGCTGAAGAGACTGAATGGAACAGAAAATCTGCAGTGGAATAGCCCTCACTGCCCATCCCTGATCTAGACAGTCAGTGAATAAATCTGACTTAGGATTTGTTTAATCATTTGTACAGTGATGCATGGTGGGAATTTTTATTGTTGGTATACAGGCATAAACTGACTTCACTGACTTCTAGTGCTGCTTAAAATCCAACCTGCACACAATAAAATTAAATCTACGGTCATCTGCTGCCAGTTACATTTAAACGTCTTTTTATTTTTACTATCAATGACTAATTTCTTACATTCCAATCAAGATGGTAAACATGAGTTCTGTTTGGTTAAGAAGGATTATTAATGTCTGACTTTTTTCTGCAGAGTTTGAAAGAACGATGGAGCTTCAGCACAGACTGCTTGATGTCACCAGGAAACCAGTGATAAAGTTACACAGAATCGGTATGTAAAACTATAACACCTGACTTATAGTAGTGTCAAAGTTAACCCTTTAACTGTCCACATTTTATGGACGAGTCATGCGCCCCCAGTGCCACAGCGCAGCAACTGCACGTGTCAACTTATTGACATCCCCCAGCTATACTGAGAATTTGCACTAATCTGTATTGATGTGACAGTTTAGAAGGTAGCAAACACGTGCCGAAGGATTCATGGCTGACATGGAATATAGCAAAGAAGAAGAAATCTGCATTATTATTCTTCCTTTTTCAGCTTTGAGCTCAGACACCAATGTGGATGCCGCCATGTTTGGTCATTGCAGCAGCGATGATGACTGAAACTGCATGAAACGGGAAAAATAGCGGCATAATACAAACAAAATTCACGTGGGATAATCATAAGAGTTTGTCGTTGTGGAAGCAGGTGTAAATTACTAAGTAAATGCAAAACTTCAGGCACGATGGACGAAAAACTGAGCTCCCATTACGAAGATGGCGGCGCCCACGAGCAGCTGGATTCCCACAGGAAAAATGCACCAAACAGAAAAAAATAGCCGCGTAATACAAACAAAATTCACGTGGGATAATCATAGAGGTTTGTAGATGTGTAAGTGGGTGTAAATTACTAAGTAAACTCAAAACATCGGCCACGATGGACGAAAACGCACCGGTCACGTGGGCGGGTGAGTCCCCTCACCCGGCAACAGGTAAGAGAAATATATGGTTTTTTTTTTTTTTGACATTTTATTGATTTTCTGGTTCATATACTTTGAAAATGGTAAATGGCAATTACTTACACTACCGTTCAAAAGTTTGGGGTCACCCAGACAATTATTTTGTGTTTTCCATGAAAAGTCACACTTATTTACCACCATGAGTTGTAAAATGAATAGAAAATATAGTCAAGACATTGACAAGGTTAGAAATAATGATTTGTATTTGAAATAATAATTTTTTCCTTCAAACTTTGCTTTCGTCAAAGAATCCTCCATTTTCAGCAATTACAGCATTGCAGACCTAACATGATTGCACAAGGGTTTTCTAATCATCCATTAGCCTTCTGACGCAATGAGCAAACACATTGTACCATTAGAACACCGGAGTGATAGCTGCTGGAAGTGGGCCTCTATACACCTATGTAGATATTGCACCAAAAACCAGACATTTGCAGCTATAATAGTCATTTACCACATTAGCGATGTATAGAGTGTATTTCTGATTAGTTTAAAGTTATCTTCATTGAAAAAAAGTGCTTTTCTTTCAAAAATGAGGAAATTTCTAAGTGACTCCAAACTTTTGAACGGTAGTGTATATAGCACTTTTTTTTCCACAATATTTTTTATTGTTCCTTTTTTTACAAACATGGCACAAACAGTCAGACACTAACAATAAAGTAATTTAAAAATTAAAAAAAACACTAACAACAACAACAAAAAAATGTACTAAAAACAACAACAACCATTAACAAAAGCAAGTCACCAACAATGCTCCTCTGTTTAGGTAATCTATTACATAAGAATACATAATATACATTCACCAGTTTGGAATTTGCAAGGTCCACACATATCATTCACCTTCTTCTTCAGAAGTTATGTTTAATTTCCTTACATAATCAATGAAAGGTCTCCATATATTCTCAAACACATTTTCCTTTAATTTCAGTATATATGTTATTCTTTCTAGTGGAAGGTTTGTTAACATCTGTCTTAACCACTGAGTCGCATCTGGTCTATGAGTCTTTTTCCACAGTAGTGCAATACATTTTTTGGCATTAAGCAAACCGAGGTCTAGGAATGCTCTTTCACTCTTATTAAAGTTATTTTTTCAATTGTTACCCTCACCTCTTCCCAAAACATTCTGATTTTTCTACATTCCCATTAACAGTGAAATAGGGTTCCTTTACTTCCCATACATTTTGTGCACGCATCTGGTATGTTTTTGTTATATCTATTTAATTCCACTGGTGTAACATACATCCGCATTAACCATTTAAAATGTATCAGTTTAAGACATACATTTATTGATTTGGTTTGAGCTCCTGCACAAGCCATTTCCCATTGTTCCTCTGAAATTTCAATTTGCAGGTCTTCTTTCCAATAATTCAGTCTTTTCTGTGAGTTTTCACTTGAGAATAGAGTCAATGAGTTATAAAACTCTTAAATAATACCCTTTCTCTTACTATCTTTCGTCAAAATTTTTTCCAAGGATGAATAAGTAGGTCGGGTGAGAGCATTATTTTGATTTGAACGAATAAAATTTCTAAGCTGAAGATATTTAAAAAAAATGTGTTCTATTAAGATTGAATTCAATCCTCAGTTCTTCAAAAGACATTGTTATCTGTACGTGACAAATATAAGTCTTGAATCTTTTGAATCCCTTTTAAATTCCATACTTTAAACATAGCATCCGCTCTCCCTGGTGTAAAATATTGATTACCCCATATTGGGCTAAATTGTGACAGTAAGTGTGGTTCTTTTAAATATTTTTTGGTTTCACACCATATTTTGAGCATGTGCTTTACAATTGGATTTTTAACTTGTTTCTTTAATTTTTTAGCCGAGTCTGAGTATATGAATAAGGGAAGCGGTAAAGGTAAATTGTATGATTCCATTTCAGTCCAGTGAGGGAGATCATTTGATGAAAAATAATACATGATAGACCTCAGTTGTGCTGACCAGTAATACAACATAAAGTTTGGACATTTCAGACCTCCACGATCAAATGGTAAATATAGTAAGGACAAACGTAATCTAGCCTTCCTATTGTTCCATATAAATTCCACTAACTTTTTTTTAATTCTTGAGAATAGATCTGAAGGTGGTGGTAAAGGAATGTTTTGAAATAAATAAAGTATTTTTGGTAAGATATTACTTTTAAGTATATTAATTCTCCCGATCATCAACATTGGTAGTGACATCCATCTCTGAAGTAACTCATTAATATCTGTCATTAAGGCTTCATAGTTGGCATTGGCGACTGATTCTAGCTTAGGCAAAATTTGAATTCCTAAATATTTAAACTGATTTACAACATTGAATTGATTTACCTCAGGAGCTGGGTGATTTCTCTGGGTCTCATTTAGCATTAATATTGAAGATTTTGTTTTGTTTATATTTCCCCAAAGTTCTTTATTAAATTTAACAAGGTCGGAATTGATTTTTTAAAATTCGACATAAACAAAATTATGTCATCGGCATACAGGGATATTTTATGTTGTGTTGGTCCTACTTTAATTCCATATATTTGGGGATGTAAACGTACTGCCATCGCTAAAGGTTCAATTGCCATAGTAAACAGTAAAGGTGAAAGTGGACAGCCTTGTTGACATCCTCTATTGATTTTTATTGATTTTGAGATATTGCTGTTTGTTAGGTTTTCTGCTGTAGCATTATTGTATATTATCTGGACCCATTTTATGAAATTATTTCCAAGTCCAAACCTTTGTAGGACTTCAAAAAGATAGGGCCATTCGACCCTAACAGAGTCCTTTTCAGCGTCCAGTGATAGGAGAGCTGTATCCGGTACTTCTTTATTGGAATAAATAATATTATTTTTAAAAATCACCCTTTATTGTCATTCAACTGTACAACCAATCATGTACAGTAGAACGAGATTGTGTTTTACCCGTCTACTGTGTTAATCACACACACCTCAAGTGTAGAATCAGAGGGCCGCTGCCATGCAAGGCGCCGCCACAAATTTCCCTCCTCCATTCCATTATTGCTGAGCACCAAGCTGGACGGCAGGAAGTTCCACTTTTATATGGTCTTCGGCATGACCCGGCCGGGATTTGAACCCCTGCCTCCCGGGTGTGGGTGCGGATGCTCTACCAACTGAGCCACCACTCCGGTGGTGGCTCAATAAATAGAAATAAAATAAATAGTCTTAAATAGTCTTCTTACATTATGGAAGCCTTGTCTTCCCATTATAAAGCCATTCTGATCTCGGTTAATAATATTTGTTAATATTTCTTGTAGTCGATTTGCTAAAATTTTACAGATTATTTTAAGATCAGCATTTAATAGGCTTATTAGTCTCATGTTTTCACATTTATTAGGGGGTTTACCTCGTTTTGGCAACAGTATAATTAAGGCATTATTCATGTATGGTGGTAAATTACCATTTTGAAATGCTTCTAAAACCATTTCCAAAAGTGGTTTTATTAATTTATTCTTAAATTTTTTATAGAGGTCAACTGGAAGACCACATGGTATAGATAATCCACCCAAAAACCCATTTAGTTTTGTTAAGTCAGTTTCATTTTTTGTATCATATAGTTTTTCATAATAATCTCTAAAGGCACTATTAATTTCTGAAGGATCTATAACTACCTGTCCGTTATTTATAATACTGGTAATTGGTGTTTTAAATTCTAATTGTTTAATCTGCCATGCCAATAATTTTCCTGATTTTTCACCTTGTTCATAAAAAGTTTGCTTCAATCTTAGAAGACTCGAGGCGGCTCTATTCGCTGATTTTTTTGTCATATTCTGCTCTCAGAATCAGTAATTCGTTCTCTAACTGTGGGTTACTTCCTGCATACACTTTTTCTTGAAGAATTTTTATTTTACGTTCCAATTGGATTCTCTCCTCTCGGGTCTTCTTAGATTTTGAACCTGTAAAACTAATAATATGCCCCCTAATAAAAGCTTTGAAAGACTCCCACTTTATACATGCCGTTGTTTGTGTAGTATTAATATCAAAGAACTCATCTATCTGTTTTTCTATGTACTTAACAAATTCCTCATCCTGAAGCCATTTATGCTGAAAATGCCACCTACCTGGATCCTTTGTCAATTTCTTATCTACATATATTAGACAGCAGGGTGCATGATCAGAGATCACAATGTTACCATAGAAACAATTTTGAATCTTAGACCTTAATTCTGTAGAGATCAAAAAGTAGTCTATACGTGAGAATGTCTTATAGGTATTAGAATAACAAGAATAGGCTTTGACTTGTGGTTTCATTTCTCTCCATATATCTAGCAATCTCAGTTCTTTCATAAAATGATTAATGGTCATCCTACATCCATTGTGTGTACAGTCCAGTCCTGTTGATCTATCTATACTGGGATTCAATGTACAATTAAAATCCCCTGCTATTATATGTTGCCCTGTAAGTGATGATAAAGTAAGGAATAAATTAACAAAGAAGTTTTGATCATCAATACTGGGGCCGTATAAGTTCACCAGATTTATATTTTCTAATAACAAAGATCCTTGGATGATTAGATATCTTCCAAATTTGTCTCCAATTACATTTTTCACTTGAAATGGGACTGTTTTGTGTATGAGAGTCATAACTCCCCTGGCTCGGGATGAAAATGATGAGGTGAGCACGTTACCTTGCCATCTTCTCCTAATTCTTTTTACATCCTCCTCTATTAGATGAGATTCTTGTAAAAATACAATTTTTGAATCTGTCTTTTATTTTATTCATAACTTGTTTAAGTTTTTTAAGATTTTGTAGACTTCTGCAATTCCATGAAGTTAAATTAAGATTAACGCTTTGGTCTATGATCAGTAAAGAGTTTGAGATTACCTTGCAATATGAACATACTCTTACAGAGAAGCAAAAACATGGATGATGGAACATTCATCCTACAAACTAAACAAAAACAAATTCCCTTTCCCCACATTCGTGGTAATCCCCCCAAAATCAAAAAAATTCCGTCTCCCGTTATAGCTAGTGACTGTTCCACACCTGCGAGGATCAGTCAAACCACTCTCTCTTTCTCCTCTCAATGACCCTGACACTACTACTATTCTTATAACATTAACTCTCTTCTGTAGTTTTTTCAGCAGAACTTGAAAAGGTTTATAGCAACTTTGTACATCATAGCTTTTTTTTTTTTAAATACAGTCTGTATTTTGTAGACTTGTTATATGTTTCAGATCAATCAGATGTCTGTACATATGCTTAAATGTTCTACCTTTGTCATGTTCATGCTTAGCTCCCACCAGTTTCCTTTTGGATCTGCTTAATGAGCTTCTGCGCCTCTTGAGGGGTCTTGAAGGTGTGGCTTCTCCCCTTATATTTGACCAGCAGTCTTGCCGGATGAATTACTCCGTGACGAATCCCGAGGTTGCGCAGCTCTTTGCGGGCGGGGTCGAACTTCCTCCTTAATTGTTGTATTCCTGTGGCCAAGTCTGGGTAGAACCGCACCTGTTGGTCCTGGTATTTAATTTCCCCTTTAGCTCACGCCGCATTGGTGACTGTCATCTTGTCTCTGTAGTTGAGGAACTTCATAATCAGCGTCCTCGGTGGTGTCTTACTATCTCTCGGTGGGCCGATTCGGTGAACGCTCTCTAAAACGACCGATGACTGCAGGTCCGCGTTGTTCAGCGCTTCTGGAATCCACTTTGCCAAAAAGGAACATGAGTCCCGTCCCTCCGCTCCCTCCGGGAGGCCCATCAGCCTCAAATTATTCCGTCGCGAGCGGGATTCCAAGTCTAGGATGTTATCTTCCAGACGTTTACATTTTAATTCCAGTGTTTGCAGTTTAATTTGCAGGCTGGTGACGTCATCCTCAGCGCTTGATATTCGGAGCTCCGCCTGCGACATTCGCTCCATACAGTCGTTTATTTCTTTCCTCATACCTTCTATCGCTGCTATAATCCCATCAAATTTAGACGAAAACTCTGTTCTCGTGGAGGTGATGGCAGCGAGCACTACGTTTGTCCCCTCCCCAGCAGTTCCCGCTCCGCCGCTGGCTCCATCCTCCGCCATTGCCTCTGGAGTTTTCCCTGCCTCGCCTTGAGCGTGGAAGTCTGTTAGCTTGGATTGTTTTGTCGAGTTGCCTTTTCCTCCACCTAATTTTCCAACCTTGGTCTTTACCATATCCACGCCAAAACGTTGGGAATGGGTTTTTGTTCCAATTGAGAGAGTTTTAGTAAAATTTTTAGTTTTACCAGCAGAGCAGTGTGAAACACGTCTTCCTACGTGGCCGCCATAACCGGAAGTCCTATATAGCACTTTTTATTCTCATCTCTTAATGACCAAAGCGCTTTACAGATCCTGCTATCCACCCATTCACACACACATTCACACACTGATGGCGGCATGCTACCTATCATGGTGCTTCCAGACCCACCAGGAGCAATTGGGGGTGAAGTGTTTTGCCCAGGGACACAATGGCAGGATATCCGGGGAGAGCTGGATTCAAACCGCCAACCATGCGGTTATTGGGCGACCTGCTCTATCTCCTGAGCCACTGCCGCCCCTAATCTGAAGATTCAATAAACACATACCCCTGTAGACAAATCAGCGTAAAAAAACTGGATCATTCTTTGTGTAAATATGTCCAAAGTCCACTTTTGACTGAGTTATGTAATTTATATAGCTGCCGTGACATTATGCAAATTAGATGCGTAAATTTATTCCTATCTGAAACTTTGGATCATATTCTACATCTTTCTAATTGACAGTAAGCCATTATCTCTTGTAACTTTCAAGTTATAGCCTTGGAAATATTTTACCACTCTTGACCACTAGGTGGGACCTTGAGTTGCTTTGCGTTGCCATTAGAGGCAACTAGGCATTGTTGCAATTAGAGGGTTAGTGCATTAACCTTGTGGTAATTCACCCCACCCCCCCACCCCGTTCGCAGTCAGTTGCAGTTAATCACCTTGGAATGAAAACAGCAGATCAGGACGAAAAATGCGTAACTTTTGAAACCCTGCTGCTGTTTGCATCCAATCTTTATGGTACACTTTATGGCCCCTGCTAGCAACACCAACAGAAAATAATGCAGTGGCCATTGTTTTGCATGGGTTCTGTAAGCACCCATGCACAACAATGGCAAATATTTGCATTTTTTTGGACGAATTAACAAGTGATGTTAGATATTTTTCCACAGAAACCTGAATGTACCAGAACACCTTGGTGGAAAAACACTGGACAAGAAGAGATGTATAAAAGAGAAATACTAATAAATAGTACATTCTTTATTATTGCTGTTGACTTGCTGGGCACCAGCTCAGCCATATTGACTCCAAGTAAGGAATTTAACCTTGTATTACTACAGTTTGCCTGTATTCACAAGTGAAAACCCAACATGACCCGGAAGTACTTTGTAACAGCTTGCCCATTTAATTTAACTTTTTGGGGTGCCAGCCAAAGCAAACTTCGACAAAAAAAACCCAAAAAACCTTGTTTTAAACTTAGGACAATCCCCCACAAGGATGCAGGTACAGTGGATATAAAAAGTCTACACACCCCTGTTCAAATGCCAGGTTTTTGTGATGTAAAAAAATCAAACCAAGATAAATCATTTCAAAACTTATTCCATCATTAATGTGACCTATAACCTGTACAACCCAATTGAAAAACAAACTGAAATCTTTTAAGGGGAAAAATAAAAAAAACAACCTGTTTGCATAAATATGCACACCCTGTTATAACTGGGGATATGGCTGTGTTCAGAATTAACCAATCACATTGAAACGCATGTTAAATAGGAGTCAGCACACACCTGCCACCATTTAAAGTGCCTCTGATTAACCCTAAACAAAGTTCCGCTGCTCTAGTAGGCTTTTCCTGACATTTTTGTAGTCACATCTTACAGCACAAGCCATGGTCCGCAGAGACCTTCCAAAGCATCAGAGGGATCTCATTGTTCAGAGGTGTCAGTCAGGAGAAGGTCTACAAAAGAATTTCCAAGGTGTTAAATATACCACGGAACACAGTGAAGACAGTCATCATCAAGTGGAGAAAGTATGGCACAACAGTGAGATTACCAAGAACTGGATGTCTGTCCAAAATTGATGAAAAGACAAGAAGAAAACTGGTCAGGGAGGCTGCGAAGAGGTCGACAGCAACATTGAAGGAGCTGCAGGAATTTCTGGCAAGTGCTGGCTGTTTAGTACATGTGACAACAATCTCCCATCTAGGGTGGCAAGACAGAAGCCTTTTCTTATGAAGAAAAACATTCAAGTCCAGCTTCATTTTGCAGAAACGCATTTGAAATCTCCCAAACGCATGTGGGAAAATGTATTATGGTCCGATGAAACCAAGGTTGAACTTCTTGGCCATAATTCCAAAATGTACAGTGCATCCGGAAAATATTCACAGCGCTTCACTTTTTCCACATTTTATGTTATAGCCTTATTCCAAAATGGATTAAATTCATTTTTTCCCTCAAAATTCTACACACAATACCCCATAATGACGACGTGAAAAAAGTTTTTTGAGATTTTTGCAAATTTATTAAAAATAAAAAAACTAAGAAATCACATGTACATAAGTATTCACAGCCAGCCTTTGCCATGAAGCTCAGAATTGAGCTCAGGTGCATCCTTTTTCCACTGATCCTTGAGATGTTTCTACACCTTATTTGGAGTTCACCTGTGGTAAATTCAGTTGATTGGACATGGTTTGGAAAGATACACACCTGTCTATATCAGGTCCTACAGTTGACAGTGCGTGTCAGAGCACAAACCAAGCATGAAGTCAAAGGAACTGTCTGTAGACCTCCGAGACAGGATTGTGTCGAGGCACAAATCTGGGAAGGGGACAGAAAATTTCTGCTGCTTTGAAGGTCCCAATGAGCACAGTGGCCTCCATAATCCGTAATTGGAAGAAGTTCGGAATGACCAGGACTCTTCCTATAGCTGGCCGGCCGTCTAAACTGAGCAATCAGGGGAGAAGGGCCTTAGTCAGGGAGGTGACCAAGATCCCGATGGTCACTCTGTCAGAGCTCCAGCGTTTGTCTGTGGAGAGAGGAGAACCTTGCAGAAGGACAACTCTGCAGCAATCCACCACTCAGGCCTGTATGGTAGAGTGGCCAGACGGAAGCCACTCCTTAGTAAAAGGCACATGGCAGCCCACCTGGACAGTACCAAAAGGCACCTGAAGGACTCTCAGACCATGAGAAACAAAATTCTCTGGTCTGATGAAACAAAGATTGAACTCTTGGGCGTGAATGCCAGGTGTCATGTTTGGAGGAAACCAGGCACTGCTTATACCCACGCCAATGGTGGTGGCAGCATCATGCTGTTGGGATGTTTTTCAGTGGCAGGAAATGGGAGACTAGTCAGGATAGAGGGAAAGATGAATGCAGCTATGGACAGAGACATCCTGGATGAAAACCTGCTCCAGCACGCTCTTGATCTCAGACTGGGGCAACGGTTCATCATTCAGCTGGACAACGACCCTAAGCACACAGCCCAGATATCAAAGGAGTGGCTTCAGGACAACTCTGTGAATGTCCTTGAGTGGCCCAGCCAGAGCCCAGACTTGAATCCCACTGAGCATCTCTGGAGAGATCTGAAAATAGCTGTGCACCAACGCTTGCCATCCAACATGATGGAGCTTGAGAGGTGCTGCAAAGAGGAATGGGCAAAACTGCCCAAAGATAGGTGTGCCAAGCTTGTGGCCTCATATTCAAAAAGACATGAGGCTGTATTTGCTGCCAGTGGTGCATCAACAAAGTACTGAGCAAAGGCTGTGAATACTTATGTACATGTGATTTCTTAGTTTTTCATTTTTAATAAATTTGCAAAAATCTCAGAACTTTTTTCATGTTGTCATTATAGGGTATTGTGTGTAGAATTTTGAAGAAAAAAAATGAATTTAATCCATTTTGAGATAAGGCTATTGCATAAAATGTGGAAAAAGTGATGCACTCTGAGTACTTTCCGGATCCACTGTATATTTGGCATTAACACAACACAGTTCATCACCAAAGGAGCACCATACCTACAGTGAAGCATGGTGGTGACAGCATCATGCTTTGGGGCTGTTTTTCTTCATCTGGACCTGGGGCTTTTGTCAAGGTGGAGAGAATTATGAACAGTTCCAAAATACCAGTCAGTGGCTATGTTTACATGGACACAAGTAACCGGGTTAAAAACCTGATCGGAATAAAAATGCTTCATGTAAACATGGCAATCTGAATATTCTAACCCGATCACGCTCATTCGGATCAAAATTTCATTCCGATTGAGAGGGGTGGGTTATGCCGATTGTTAATCCGAATGGTGCACAGGAAAACACTTATTCCGAACGTAGGGCAGAAAATATGTTTACTGCGCATGTCTGTATACCAGCCGCACGTCGACGTGACGTATTTCCGCCTTAGCAGCAGCTAGCGGAAAACATAGAGGGAGTAAAACAAAACTGGTCTATATCGTCCTGCTGTCTCCCTCTGTTCATCATATGCAGAAGTATGTACTTGTAGCTTCATTACGGAGACCAGCAGAAGCAAAAGTACAGTCTGAATAACACAATACAGGTCAATTTCAACACGAAGCAGGGCTTGCTAACACCGGAAGTTGCTTCTTCTTCTACTCTTTTTGGAATGTCGGAAATGTTGACGTGCGCATGTCAAAATGATTTATTCCATTCAAACGTGTGACACATGGGAACGCACATCCTAATCAGATCAGCTTTTTCAGGATCCATGTAAACAGTAAAATTCTGATCTGAATTGTAATCAGATTGAAGAAATTTTGCCCATGTAACCGTGGCCAATGTTGGCACAAAACCTTGTCTTCTGCTAGAAAGCTGGACATGAAGAGGAACTTCATATTTCAGCATGACAATCACCCAAAGCACACATCCAAATAAACAAAAGAATGGCTTCACCAGAAGAAGATTCAGGTTTTGGAATGTCCCAGCCAGAGTCTAGACCTGAATGCGATCGAACATCTGTGAGGTGATCTGAAGAGGGCTGTGCACAGGAGATGTCCGCACAATCTGACAGATTTGGAGCGTTTTTGCAAAGAAGAGTGAGCAAATATCGCCACATCAAGATATGCCACACTGATGGACTCCTACCCATAAAGACATAGTGCCGTCATTAAATCAGAATCAGAATCAGCTTTATTGGCCAAGTATGCACAGCACATACAAAGAATTTGACTTTGGCTAAAAACTAAAAACTTGCTCTCGTTGTTCAGGTGGAGGATTTAAATAAGGATTCAATGACAACAGAGTATGTACAGTAAATTACAGTCTGTCCACGTTTCTATAAAAGGATGCAAATATATACAGGAATATATGCAGTTATTTACTCAGACTAACCACACTTTTTCAGGTGTGCTGGCAATGGAGTAGGTGTGTGCGTTGCTGGCTCCTGCTATATTTTTTTTTTCTTTACTTTTTAAACCCTATTTTGCTGTAAGCTGTTAATGTTTTGGACATTTAATACGTGCAGAATCTGTTTTGAAATATGTCCAAAACAAGAAAGCAGACTGAAAAGGAGGCAGCAGGGAACAATATTAACACCAGCTTAGCTGAGGATGCTAGTATCAGCCTTAACCCTGCACTTGTTGCCTTGCTAGAGCAACACAGAATGTCCATAGCTGCTGACTTCAAAGCTTCATTTGAACTTATTAATGGTAAGCTGGACAAAATTCAAGCAGATGTGGCGAACCAGGAGCAACGTATTGGCGACCTTGAAAACAACGCGGAGGACGTCAGCCAGCGCCTAGCGGCGCTTGAAGTTACATGCGAGTCAATACAGGAGGAGAACAAACTTTTGAAAAACAAACTTTCTGACCTGGAGGGAAGAAGCAGGAGGCTGAATATTCGTCTGGTGGGTCTGCCGGAGTCCTTTGATGTGGGTCCACGGCCATCTGAATTTTTTTCTCGGCTGTTGGTGGACGTCTTTGGTGCACAAACTTTGCCATCTCCCCCAGAGCTGGATAGAGCCCACCGCAGCCTCATGTCCAAGCCGAGTCCGAATGGGAAGCCGCGCGCTGTCATTATTTGTTTCCACCGGTTTCGGACCAAAGACTTGGTGATGAGAGAAGCGCGGAGACGCCGTGGGACTTTGGAATATCGTGGGCATAAACTTCAGTTCTACGAGGATTATAACGCCGACGTTCAGAAGCAACGAGCCAAATATAAGGAGGTTATGTCCGAGTTGTACAAGAGAGGTTTTCGTCCTTCTCTTCTTTTCCCCGCCAGGCTCCGGATAACTCTTCCAGACGGCAAAAACCAGTGGCTGGCGTCCGTCTCAGAGGCCACCCGCTTCATGCAAACTATGGAGAGAAACCAGCAATTTTCGCCTTGAACTGGACATTTCTGGGTTGACCAGCTGCCGCGCTGGGCTGCTTGTTACTTCATTGAAGCTGCACTGACTGGACATTGATGCATTTTCAGATGTTTAAAAACAAGGTAAAATTGGCTCCCTATACGTTGTTGTTTACTTAATTCTTTTTTTTAATTTTATCTTATTTATTTATTTATTATTTTTTTTTAGGGTAAAACGTTCATATTATGCAGGATTGAAGCCAGTTGTATGGGAGCATTCTGTTAGGATGAAAATAGAGCTGGAGATGGAGCGGTTGCTGTTTTTTTGCAACCGGCTGGAGTGTTGTTATAGGTTTGGTTGTTGGATTTTTTTATTTATTTATTTATTTTTTTTATTTATTTAATTTTTTTTTTGTTTTGTTTTTTTGTTATGGTTTTATTTACACCCCCTTACCCCTTCCTTTTTTTTTTTTTTTTTTACCCGTACCTCACTTTATTCTTCTTTGGGCTACACAACATAATATATAAATTTTACTCTTTGAATGAATAGTAATCTTACTTTGGTAAGCTGGAATGTGAAGGGGTTGAACCATCCAATTAAACGAAAGAGAGTCATGTCACGTCTAAAGCAATTTAAGCCTGGGGTACTGTTTTTGCAGGAAACCCATTTGCAGGATTCCGACCACTTGCGCTTGTCAAAATGTTGGTCAGGACAATTTTTTCATTCAAATTTTAAAGCTAAGGCCAGGGGCGCTGCTATTCTTATTGATCGAAATATCCCATTTATTCCCTCTAATGTTGTATCAGATAAAAATGGACGATTTGTAATAGTATCAGGTAAACTTGGCGATAAACATGTCACTTTGGCTAATCTGTATGCACCGAATTTTGATGATGTGCACTTTTTTCGCAACCTTTTTTCGCAACTTCTAGATTTAAATACTCATTCTCTAATTCTTGGGGGTGACTTTAATTTGTATATGGATCCGATCTTAGATCGCTCATCTTCAAAACCTGCTAGTCTTAATAAATCTGCAACTTATGTTAAGTCTTTTCTTGAGGAATATAGCCTTACAGATCCTTGGCGTTTTTTACATCCTAACGGCAGGGACTATTCTTTTTTCTCTCACGTACACCATACTTATACCAGAATAGATTATTTTTTTGTTGACAATTTATTAATTAATAACCTTTGCTCTTGCAGTTATGATAGCATCTCGGTTTCTGATCATGCCCCTCTTGTACTTAAAATGATCCTCCATGGATGTGACTCCATGAGAAAGCATTGGAGATTGGATCCATTGTTACTTACAGATGAAAAATTGGTTACGAATATTTCTTCTAAAATTAATTTTTTTTTGAAAGAAAATAAAACTCCTGGTATGTCAAATAAAACGATATGGGAGGCCATGAAGGCATTTCTTAGGGGGGAATTTATTTCATTGGCAGCATTTAAAAGACGATCCTTAATACAGGAACAGAAGGTTATTTTAGATCAAATCCTGGACATTGACAGACAATATGCTCAATCTCCATCACCCGCTCTGTACAAGGAACGTATGACATTACAAACTAAATTTAATTTACTTTCTACTCGACAAATTGAAGGTTGTTTAATAAGGAACAAGAGTGAATTTTATGAACATGGCGAAAAAACCAGTAAACTTCTAGCTAATCAACTACGTGGTATTAGAGCTAAGCAAATTATTACTGGAGTTAGGACAGATAAAGGAGAGGTGACATCTGACCAACAAGCGATTAATGATATTTTCAGGTCATTTTATTCCAAATTATATACCTCAGAATATACAACAAACTTAAAGGATTTGGAAATTTTGTTTGATTCTATTGATATTCCTTCGATTTCTTCAGAATCTCGGCAAATTTTAGAAGCTCCCATCACAAAAGAAGAAATTCAGCTGGCAATATCATCCATGCAATCAGGAAAATCTCCAGGACCTGATGCGTTTTCCGCTGATTTTTTCAAAAAATTCTCTGATGACCGTCGCCCCTTTCCTTTGTCAAGTTTTTACAGAGTCGCTTGACTCTGGTACACTTCCTCCTTCATGCTATCAGGCCTGTATCACTGTGTTGCTTAAAAAGGATAAGGATCCTGTTGATTGTGCTTCTTACAGGCCTATTTCCTTGTTAAATACCGATGTTAAAATTTTGTCAAAGTTGTTAGCTTCAAGGTTGGAAAAGATTCTTCCTTTTATAATTTCACAGGACCAAACCGGTTTCATTAAAAATCGCCATTCTTTTTTTAACTTGCGGCGGTTGTTTAATATTATTTATACTCCTCACCACAACATACCTGAATGTCTTATTAGTTTGGACGCTGAAAAGGCATTCGATAGGGTTGAGTGGGAGTATTTGTTTTTTACTTTGGAGAGGTTCGGTTTTGGTCCTTCCTTCTGTTCCTGGATTAAACTTCTCTATGCTAGTCCTTTAGCTTCAGTATTAACTAATTGTCGCTATTCTGACTATTTTAGACTTTACCGTGGTACGAGGCAAGGCTGTCCTTTGAGCCCGTTGCTCTTTGCCTTGGCAGTTGAGCCGTTAGCTATTGCAATCCGTGGGAGCCGGGACTTTCTAGGCATTCGTAGGGGTGGCATTGAGCATAGGGTTTCACTCTATGCTGATGATCTTTTATTATTTCTCTCCAACCCACTTACTTTATTACCCGCTATACTTAATATTTTGGATAGTTTTAATAGGTTTTCTGGTTATAAAATTAATCTTAATAAGAGTGAACTGTTTCTGATTAATGAAAAGATTCAAGTTCAGGATTTTGAAAATTTTCCTTTCAAGGTTGTTATTGATCATTTTAATTATCTTGGGATATGTGTCACTAAACAATTTAATTACTTGTTTAAAAATAATTTTCTCCCCTTACTTGACCAGTGCAAGTTAATACTTTCCAAATGGTCCCCATTATCCTTGTCTTTAATTGGCAGAATCAATTCTGTAAAAATTATGTTACTTCCAAAGTTTTTATATTTGTTTCAATGTCTCCCCATTTTTATTCCTAAATCCTTTTTTAAGTCTTTGGACTCTCTGATTACCTCATTTATTTGGAATGGTAAACATCCGAGATTGAGGAAAGTTTTTCTTCAAAGACCCAAATCAGTAGGTGGCATGGCTCTGCCTAACTTTCAATATTACTACTGGGCAGCAAATATCAGGTGCATGTTATATTGGAAACATTTTTATCTGGAACCCAAATCACCTATTTGGATCCTTATGGAGTCACATGTGGACAATCAAACTTCCCTACCGGCAATTTTAGGTTCACCACTTCCCCTTGCTTTGTCTACACTGGGTAATAATAAAGTAGTTCGTCAGTCTCTTAGAATTTGGTCTCAATTCAGGAAAAATTTCGGTCTTCAGTTTTTTTCCATTAGAAGTCCAATTGCCGCAAATCATTTATTTACCCCATCAACTATTGATAGTGCATTTCATATATGGCACAGAAAAGGTTTAAAATCTTTTGCGGATTTATATTTTGATGGTCAATTTGCAAGTTTTTCTCAACTTTCCACCAAATTCGACATCACTTCTACACACTTTTTCCGCTTCCTCCAGGTCAGACATTATGTGCAAACCATGACAAAACAATTCCCTCAAAAACCTTCTGATAATCCTCTAGATGATTTTTTATTAGTTAAACCAACTTCTAAGGGGGTAATGTCAGTTTTATATAATTTAATTTCAAATTTACAATCTTCTTCTCTGGCCGCTATCAAATTGAACTGGGAACAAGATCTTAATTTTACTTTTACTGATGAACTGTGGGACTCTATTCTTGGCCAGGTTCACACTGTATCAATGTGTGCTCGTCACGCTCTTATTCAATTTAAGATTGTACACCGGATGCACCTGTCCAAGGTTAAGTTAGCACGTATTTACTCGGATATAGACCCAACTTGTGAAAAGTGTGGTAGCGCTCCTGGCACTTTGCTTCACATGTATTGGTCCTGCCCTGCATTGATGAATTTTTGGCATTCTGTTTTTATCACTATATCTGAAGTCCTGCAATATCAAATTAAACCTGATCCATTATGCGCCATTTTTGGTGTGGCTCCAGAACTTGTCTTGCCAAATTCCAAATTAAAAGTATTCAAATTTTCATTATTATTGGCCAGACGTGCTGTATTACTGAAGTGGAAAGACTCTTCGCCCCCTTCACATTTACAGTGGATAAAAGATATAATGTCCTGTTTGGATTTAGAAAAAATCAGATATACAGTCTGTGGCTCTGAAAACAAATTCTATAAATTATGGCACCCGTTTCTTGATTTCTTTGAAAGACCCACGATTATAGTTTCTGAGTAGCTCATATCCCCTTTACCCCACCCCCACTTCACACACATAATTTTTCTTTGTATTTTTTTTTTTTTTTTATTGTTTATTTAAAGGTTTTTGTGCTTTGAAGCATTTACATTTGTTGGCTTTAAGTTCTAGTTTTTTACTGTTTGGTTGAAACAAAAATGAAAATTTCTAATACTTTGTATTGTATTGATACTTCAATTAATAATAATAAAAAGACCTTTGAAAGAAAGACTAACCACACTTTGCAGGAATATATGAAAAAATATACAGTCACACAGTATTTCAATGTGAACTCAGATTCAGTGATATAATGTGAATGAAGTAAAAAGCAGTGTGAGAGTTATGTGCAATGTAATAATGGATGAAAAGTCATGAGTACAGCAACAGGTAGGACTAGGTGAATGTTAGGAGTTCATCAGAGTGATGGCTTGAGGAAAGAAACTGTTCCTGTGACGGGTGGTTTTGACCTTCAGTGATCTGTAACGATGACCAGAAGATAGAAGTTCAACCAGTTTGTGGCCGGGGTGTGATGGGTCAGCACAGATGTTACCCGCCCGTTTCCTGGTTATGGACTGATATAAGTTCTCAATGGAGGGTAGGTCGGTACCAATGATCCTCTCCGCAGACTTAATGATCCGCTGCAGTCTGGTCTTGTCCTGTTTAGTGGCAGATCCAAACCAGACAGTAATGGAAAAGCAGAGGACAGATTGGATGATGGCGGTGTAGAAGACAACCAGCAGCTCCTGAGGCAAATCAAACTTCTTGAGCTGACGCAGAAAAAACAACCTCTGCTGGGCCTTTTTCCGGACAGTGTCTATATGGGAGGACCACTTCAGGTTCCGGGAGATTGTGGTACCCAGAAACTTGAAGGAGTCCACAGTGGACACTGTGCTGTTGAGGATGGTGAGTGGGGGGAATGAAGGTGGGTGTCGCCTGAAATCCACAGTCATCTCCACCGTTTTGGCTGGGTTAAGTTCAAGATGGTTCTGGCTGCACCAGAGGATCAGCTGCTCCACCTCCCGCCTGTATGCAGACTCATCATCATCCCGGATCAAACCGATGACTGTGGTGTCGTCCGCAAACTTCAGGAGCTTCACCGAAGGGTCCTCTGAGGTGCAGTCGTTGGAGTAGATGGAGAAGAGCAGTGGGGAAAGGACACATCCTTGGGGGGCGCTAGTACTAATTTTTCGGGAGCTGGATGTAAATCTCCCTAGCTTCACCTGTTGCCACCTGTCAGTCAGAAAGCTGGAGATCCACTGGCAGGTGGAGGGGGGCACCTTGAGCTGGAGGAGATTCTGATGAAGAATGCCTGGGATGATGGTGTTGAACGCTGAGCTGAAGTCAACAAACAGGATCCTGGCGTACGTCCCTGGGGAGTCGAGGTGTTGCAGGATGTAGTGTAGTCCCATATTCACTGCATCATCCACTGACCTGTTTGACCGGTAGGCAAACTGCAGTGGGTCCATCAGGGGGCCTGTGATGACCTTCAGGTGGTTCAGCACCAATCTCTCCAAGGATTTCATGACCACAGAGGTCAGGGCAACAGGTCTGTAGTCGTTTAATCCTGTAACAGAGGGTTTCTTGGGAACTGGAATGATGATGGAGCGTTTGAAGCAGGAAGGCACTTCACGCAGCTCCAGTGATCTGTTAAAGATCCGGGTGAAGATGGGGGCCAACTCGTTGGAGCAGACTCTCAGGCAGGACGGAGACACACCATCAGGTCCTGCAGCCTTCTTGATATTTTGTCTCTGAAAGACCCGGCGCACCTCCTCTTCACAGATCGTTAGTGCTGGTGGGAGGTCAGAGTGGAGGAGGGATGGAGTTCCTGGGGCTGCAGATATACCTTTTGTGTGGGTGGGAGGTGAGAACTGTAGGTTCTTTTCAAACCTACAGTAAAAGCTGTTTAGGTCGTTAGCCAGCTGGAGGTTTTCCACAGGGTGGGGGGATGGTCTCCTGTAGTTGGTGATATTCTGCAGGCCTCTCCAGACAGAAGCAGAGTTGTTGGCTGAGAAGTTTTTTTGTAACTTCACACTGTAGCTCCTCTTAGCAAGCCTGATCTCCTTAGTCAGCATGTTTCTTGCCCGCTTGTACAGAGTCCAGTCACCAGTCCTGTAGGCCTCCTCCTTGGTCTGGCGTAGCTGCTTCAGTTTAGGAATGAACCAGGGTTTATTGTTGTTGTATGTGCAGAAGGTCTTGGTCTGCACACACATGTCCTCGCAGAAACAGATGTATGACGTCACAGTGTCAGTGAGTTCATTTAGGTTAATGGCTGCAGCTTCAAAAACACTCCAGTCTGTACAGTCAAAGCAGGTTTGTAACTCCAGCTTTGATTCCTCAGTCCATTTCTTCACAGTCCTTACAACAGACTTGGAAGTTTATAGTTTCTGTCTGTATGTTGGAATAAGATGGAGCAGACAGTGGTCAGAAAAACCCAGAGCTGCTCGGGGGACGGCATGATAGGCGTTTCTTAAAACTGTGTAACAGTGGTCAAGTGTATTTGTGTCCCTGGTGGGACATTTAATATGCTGGCTAAAGCCAAAGGTGCTGCAACAAAGTATTAATTTAAGGGTGTGCATATTTATGCAGTCAGATAAATGTAAGTTTTTTATGTTTTAGTTTTGCCCTTAAAAGATATCAGTTTGTTTTTCAATTGGGTTGTACAGGTTATAGGTCACATTAATGGTGGAAAAGGTTCTGAAAGGATTTATCTTGGTTTGATTTTTTTAACATCACAAAAACCTGGCATTTGAACAGGGGTGTGTAGACTTTTTATATCCACTGTAAATAAAACAAATACCATGGATCCTAAAGTAACTCAAATATCTCAACTTCACAAACACATTTAGCCAGTCAATATAAAGAAAGCAGTATATTTCAAAACAACTCAAACCATCAACTCAGATTTCCCTTTCATGCAAAACCACAAAATTATATCAAAGGTAACAAAAATCAAATCAAATCAAACTTTATTGTCATATTGCTGTACATACAACTGTAGTGCAGGCAAGGTGAAATTGCGTTTCTCTCGGCATCCATATAAATAGAAGCAGCATGATTTAAGACACACTCCCACATAGCTCCACCCCCCACCCCCACTCCCCCATCCATTCACACATCCCTGAGACATACTTGGCGGGGGGGGGACTAACTAACTATAATATACAAAATGTCCGTAGGTGCAGTAGTGTGTATGAGAAATTCCGGGTCAACTGTTCAGCATCCTGACAGCTTGTGGAAGGAAGCTGTTGATCAGTCTGGTGGTTCTGCCTCTGATGCTCCGGAATCGTTTACCAGATGGAAGAAGTTCAAAGTGTTTATGCAGAGGGTGAGAACGGTCATTGACAATGTTCAGTGCCCTGCTCCTACAACGGTTCTGAAAAAGTTCTTGGACAGAGGGGAGGGAGACTCCAATTATCCTCTCAGCCCCCTTGACTATCCTCTGCAGGGCTTTTTTGTCTGACATACTGCAGCTGGAGTACCATGTAGCAATGCAGTACGTCAGAACACTCTCCACCACACCTCTGTAGAAGGTCCTGATGATGCAGATGGGGAGAGAGGCCTGTTTGAGTTTCCTCAAGAAGTGCAGTCTCTGCTGAGCCCCCTTCCTGATCTCCAAGGAATTCTTGCTCCAGGTCAGGTCCTGCGAGATCTGCACTCCGAGGAACTTGATGTTCTCCACTCTCTCCACTAAACGGCCGCCGATGCTGAGGGGGACGTGCTCAGGCTGTGACCGCCGGAAGTCGATAATCATCTCCTTCGTTTTGTCCACGTTGAGCACCAGATTGTTCTCCCTGCACCAGCCCTCCAGGTCTCTCACTTCTTCCCTGTACATTGATTCCTCATCCCTCTGAATAAGTCCCACCACCGTGGTGTCGTCTGCAAACTTAATAATCTGGTTCCCCTCGTGTCTGGATACACAGTCATGTGTTAGAAGTGTAAACAACAGTGGACTGAGTCCACAGCCTTGAGGGGATCCGGTGCTCAGCGTGACAGAGTTGGAGATGTTGTTTCCAACCCGGACAGACTGAGGTCTCTCAGTCAGGAAATCCAGGATCCAGAGACATGTGGCGGTGTTCAGACCGAGAAGGAGTAATTTCTCCATCAGTCTCTGGGGAATAATGGTGTTGAATGCTGAACTGAAATCAATATACAGGAGTCTGGCATAGGTGTCTTTCTGGTCCAGGTGGGTGATGACAGAGTGTAGGGTGGTGACTATAGCATCCTCCGTGGAGCGATTTGAACGATATGCAAAGTGGAGCGGGTCGTGTGATGCAGGAAGGCAGGCTGTAATGTGTGGTTTGACAAGCCGTTCAAAACACTTCATCACAATTGGTGTCAGTGCAACAGGACGATAGTCATTCAAACAGGACACAACTGGTTTCTTTGCCACCGGTACAATGATAGAGGTCTTGAAGCATCTGGGAACGATGGCCCGACTCAGGGAGATGTTATAAATGTCAGTCAGGACATCCGCCAACTCGCTTGCACAGTCTCGGAGCACATGTCCCGGAATGTTGTCCGGACTTGCAGCTTTGCGTGGGTTGACTCTGGTTAGGGTCCTCCGTGTGTCCGCTGTGTTGATGGTAAAAGCTGGTCCGACCGATGGTGGGGGTGGGCCAGCCCTCCCTCTGATTGTCGAGTTTGATGCTTCAAAACGTGCAAAGAAGTCGTTAAGCCCGTCTGGAAGCGAAGCGTCGTCATCATCGACCCCCTGCCTAGACTTATAGCCCGTCAGTGTCCGAACTCCCTGCCACATCTGCTTGGTGTTTCTAGTGTCACAGAGGTGTCCCTGGATTTTCTCCGCATAGGCGCGCTTTGCCGCCTTAATTCCCTTTGAGAGCGCAGACCTGGCTGAGCGGAGGGTGATCCTGTCCTTTGCTCTGAAGGCTGCATCTCTGGCTGTAAGCAGCGAGCGCACCTCTGCAGTCATCCAGGGCTTATGATTACCCCGCATAGTGATGGTCTTCACTGTAGTGACATCCTCTGTGCACTTCGCGATGTAGCTGGTGACTGTATCGGCATACTCCTCCACATCTGTCTTGTCTTCCTGGGAGGCTGCTATTTTGAAGACCTCCCAGTCTGTGTGCAGAAAACAGTCTTTCAGTGCAGAGGTTGCACTCTCTGGCCAAATCCTGATTTGTTTCACTGCTGGCCTGCTGTGCTTCAATAAAGGTTTGTAGGCAGGCAGCAGCATCACGGACATGTGATCAGAACGGCCGAGATGGGGGCGGGGTATCGCCTTATATACATCTGTGTTTGTGTACACTAAGTCCAATATATTCTCTCCTCTGGTCTTAAAGTCTACACATTGTTTAAACTTGGGGAGCACAGTCTTTAGGCTGGTGTGGTTAAAATCCCCCGCAACCACCACCCATAAATCTCAACCCATAAACAATTCAAATGGTTCAGTTTTTTTCAGTTCACCTTTTCAGTTCAACTCAGTTCAATTCAGTATAATCCTTTTAATCAGTTCAGTTCTCTGTAGCCCCTTTGGTTCAGTTCAGTTCAGTTCTGTTGTTCAGTTCAACAGTTCAGCCCTGTTGTGTTCACTTCAATTCAGCCCTTTTTGTTCAGCAGTTTTTTTTAAACAAGAGACAACCCACCTTTTCTTCTTCTCCCTTCAATTGTTATACCTCAACTGTGTTTAAGGTTAGTGGAGGGTACTACCCTCATTTACCTCCCTGGAGAACCAAGCAGCTGGCAGCAGATGAATAAATCCTTGGCACCTGTGTAAATCCAGTTCTGTTAGTGCATTGCCTGTAGAACGCAAGCATTCCTGTCTGAAACAGGTATCCCAATCAGGCTTTACAGGCCCAAATGTAGGCTGTGTTTGAAAGTGGAATACAAAGAGGTGTAGCCTATATGTCAGCAATCACACATGTTAGACTTTGACAAATATAAAAGGGAGTAAATGGCACTAAGATGTACAGTGGGGCAAAAAAGTGTTTAGTCAGCCACCAATTGTGCAAGTTCTCCCACTTAAAAGATGAGAGAGGTCTCCAATTTTCATCATAGGTATACCTCAACTATGAGAGACAAAATGAGAAAAAAAAAATCCAGAAAATCACATTGAATGATTTTTAATGAATTAATTGGTAAATTCCTCGGTAAAATAAGTATTTGGTCACCTACAAACAAGCAAGATTTCGGGCTCTCACAGACCTGTAACTTCTTCTTTAAGAGGCTCCTCTGTCCTCCACTTGTTACCTGTATTAATGGCACCTGTTTGAACTCGTTATCAGTATAAAAGACACCTGTCCACAACCTCAAACAGTCCGACTCCAAACTCCACTATGGCCAAGACCAAAGAGCTGTCAAAGGACACCAGAAACAAAATTGTAGACCTGCACCAGGCTGGGAAGACTGAATCTGCAATAGGCAAGCAGCTTGGTGTGAAGAAATCAACTGTGGGAGCAATTATTAGAAAATGGAAGACATACAAGACCACTGATAATCTCCCTCGATCTGGGGCTCCACGCAAGATCTCACCCCGTGGGGTCAAAATTATCACAAGAACAGTGAGCAAAAATTCCAGAACCACACGGGGGGACCTAGTGAATGACCTGCAGAGAGCTGGGACCAAAGTAACAAAGGCTACCATCAGTAACACACTACGCCGCCAAGGACTCAAATCCTGCAGTGCCAGACGTGTCCCCCTGCTTAAGACAGTACATGTCCGGGCCCGTCTGAAGTTTGCTAGACAGCATTTGGATGATCCAGAAGAAGATTGGGAGAATGTCATATGGTCAGATGAAACCAAAATAGAACTTTTTGGTAAAAACTCAACTTGTCGTGTTTGGAGGAGAAAGAATGCTGAGTTGCATCCAAAGAACACCATACCTACTGTGAAGCATGGGGGTGGAAACCTCATGCTTTGGGGCTGTTTTTCTGCAAAGGGACCAGGGTGACTGATCCGTGTAAAGGAAAGAATGAATGGGGCCATGTATCGTGAGATTTTGAGTGAAAACCTCCTTCCATCAGCAAGGGCATTGAAGATGAAATGTGGCTGGGTCTTTCAGCATGACAATGATCCCAAACACACCACCCGGGCAACGAAGGAGTGGCTTCGTAAGAAGCATTTTAAGGTCCTGGAGTGGCCTAGCCAGTCTCCAGATCTCAACCCCATAGAAAATCTTTGGAGGGAGTTGAAAGTCCGTGTTGCCCAGCGACAGCCCCAAAACATCACTGCTCTAGAGGAGATCTGCATGGAGGAACGGGCCAAAATACCAGCAACAGTGTGTGAAAACCTTGTGAAGACTTAGAGAAAACGTTTGACCTCTGTCATTGCCAACAAAGGGTATGTAACAAAGTACTGAGATGAACTTTTGTTATTGACCAAATACTTATTTTCCACCATAATTTGCAAATAAATTCTTTAAAAATCAGACAGTGTGATTTTCTAGATTTTTTTTTCTCATTTTGTCTCTCATAGTTGAGGTATACCTATGAGGAAAATTTGAGACCTCTCTCATCTTTTAAGTGGGAGAACTTGCACAATTGGTGGCTGACTAAATACTTTTTTACCCCACTGTATGATTGTGTGAATATTAATTGCAGAATAACTGAAAATGAATGGGGCATCCAATATTAGCCACTGTTTTAAGAACTGCTTGTTTATTTTTTTCAGGTCACTTATTTGTGTGATCTTTTATGAGTTATTGAGCATTTTTGTGTCCAGTTTTGTGACGGTCATTGTTTAGTCAAACCATGCATGTGGCCACTTATGATATGCAGTTGATCTGGGCATTCTGCTCCACAATTATTAACTTCTAATAATTGTGCGAGCACACCCAGTGGAGCGCCATTGGCGACGGCGAGTCGTGGTCCTGCAAAGGGACTCCCGTGTACTGCTGACCAGGCAGGCTGGGCGTGCCTGTCTGCGAACGATCGTGGAGCGCCCAGTCGGACACCGGTGTTGGAGAAGGAACAGCTGAATCGGTGGATT
The DNA here is from genome assembly GCA_020510985.1 of Pholidichthys leucotaenia. Taxonomy (NCBI): domain Eukaryota; kingdom Metazoa; phylum Chordata; class Actinopteri; order Cichliformes; family Pholidichthyidae; genus Pholidichthys; species Pholidichthys leucotaenia. Next base: position 121,600,519 of record CM035841.1, read on the forward strand.
GCAGCCCTTCGCAGGGAGCCAAGCCCAGCCTGCCCAGTTAGCGGGAGTCTCAGCTGTTGCTTTACCCGTGGTGCCAGCAGTTCAGTTGTTGCCCCCCAGCGCACCCCTATACCTCGTGTTCTCCATACCAAATTGTCCATTAGACCTATACAGTCATGGCAAGTTTATGGTATCATTTTTTAAGCATTAAATCTTAAGTATTATCTTTTTCTTGTCAAACTTGTCACTTTTCACTTCCTTGTTTTGCACATGGAGGGCTGTGGTTACCAATGTCGTAATGTCGTGTTTTATCCAATCAGTACGGAGTCAATCTGAAACCAAACCCCGCCCACACTTCTAGAAGCCTGGGCATGAGACAGAGCGGTGGCTAAACTTTTGATAAAAATTACATTTTTTGACTGAGCAACTCCATACTCGGGGATGCACACCCTTGTAACCTCAGCAAAGCACTTATAAAATCTGAGGCCAGTCTGACGAACAGTTCAAGAGTTATGTGTGGAACAAACACACAGATAGACACACAGACAGAGATTTCATGCGTTTATAGATAGATGGCGGTGTGGAGACTTGTTCTCAACCCAGAGTACTTTTAGAAAATGCCAGGGATAGGCACGGCACTTAATGAAATTCACAGATATTGAATTTGACCGTGCACCGTGCATCACAGATGCTGCACGGTGACGCAGTGGTTAACACTGTGGCAGCACAGTTTTACCCTCGGCCGGGTGATCGCGGGGACCGTGAGATCGTGGGTTCGTTCCGTGCCCCCGGCCAACAGTGATCTGTGTGGAGTTTGCATGTTCTCCCCGTGTTTGCGTGGGTTTACTCCGGGATTTCTCCGGTTTCCTCCCACATGCCAAAAACATGCAGGTTAGGGAGTTAAGGGGCGCTTGCGCACGCAGCGACCGGCAGCTGGTGGCTTGTCACCAGACTGCAAAACATATCTACCAACGGGTACAAAATAAGTAATAAAAAAAAAAAAAGATAGACTTACCACCTCTGTTTGTTCCTCTGTTTGGGCCACCATTTTATCTTCTGCCATCATCTTATGAAGGCTTAGTGGCAAGGAGGTGGGGAGTATGTCTCAAAGGGGCAGCACTTCAGGAGATTGCCACAACTTGTTAGGCACACTTTTTAAATATCAGTTGTTCCAAGTAAAAGATGGCACCATCATGTCACAACTGGTGACAAATCAAAAAGGCTCACTGAACGAGACCTAGTGAGATCACGGTGGACTGTAACATACTAACAGGGTTGCGATGGATGACTGAAAGGACTGTATTACGTCAGCTGGTCCTCAAAACTGTGTCCACCATGGGGCATCAGTCAGAATGCATTAACAAGAAGCCAAGATGTGATTTGGAGATTTAATAAACAGCTGTTCTTGAAGTTCATCTGTTTCAGGATACTGCATGTGTGTGGTTCTGTAAAGACAAAGAAATAACTCACACAGAAATGGAATAACCCACTTATGAATAAACAATTATACAATAAAAATACACAATTAATTTTCTATATCTCTCTTAGAGTAACCAAATGGCAGCAAATGAATACCAACATGCAACAATCAGGATAAAGAAATATAAAAGTCCGCCCTCGTTATAAGCATTAATTGTACAGACATTGGTGACTTATAAAGCCATAATTAAACTAGAAAAGCACTCAGAGAGCGCATACCTCTCCCAAGGCTCCTTCCGTTTCTCATGGATCACCTCCAAAATGTAATGGGTTTGTGTGTAGGCCTATAGCCACTTGTGGTGAAAATGGCATCAAAGTCTGTCCATCAGTTTTGGAGTATTGTTGCTAACACACTGTGAGAAGATAAGAGCCTTGGCTGAGGTATGCATTCTCAAATCATCACCAAAATGTAATGGGTTCCTCTCTAGGCCAAGAACCACCTCTGGTGAAAATTTCATCCAAATCCATCCAGTAGTTTTTGTGTAATCCTGCTGCACAAATACAAGCAAAGCCCTTGGTGGAGGTATGCACTCTCAGATCATCATCAAAATCTAATCATCTTTTCCCTGTGCCATTACACACCTTTCCTGAAAATGTAATTAAAATCCGTTCATAACTTTTTCAGTTATGTTGGTAACAGGCAGACAGACAGACAAACCCCGGTAGAAACATTATCTCCTTGGCGGAGGTAATAAATAACTCAAGACAATGTTACATGTGCATCAGGTCTGAACACTAATAAACACATCGAAATTTCAGGAAAATACAAGCTAACTTAGTGTGAAGTAAAGTAACAGTTACAATCATGTGAAAAAATTAGGACACCCCCTTAAATATTCAGTTCTTAATTAAGAAATGTTCACATATCTGTCTAACCTTGTTTTTGTTTTTATTTGCATTTTTTAACATTTATTTTAGCCATTTTAAGTGGGAATGAATGTGGGAGTGTCCTAAAACAGGTGGGGGTGTCCTAATTTATTCCTCACTATTTGTTTAGAATTTCACTACCGTTCAAAAGTTTGGGGTCACTTAGAAATTTTCTTATTTTTGAAAGAAAAGCACTTTTTATCAATGAAGATAACTTTAAACTAATCAGAAATACACTCTATACATTGCTAATGTGGTAAATGACTATTATAGCTGCAAATGTCTGGTTTTTGGTGCAATATCTACATAGGTGTATAGAGGCCCATTTCCAGCAACTATCACTCCGGTGTTCTAATGGTACAATGTGTTTGCTCATTGCGTCAGAAGGCTAATGGATGATTAGAAAACCCTTGTGCAATCATGTTAGGTCTGCAATGCTGTAATTGCTGCACATGGAGGATTCTTTAACGAAAGCAAAGTTTGAAGGAAAAAATTATTATTTCAAATACAAATCATTATTTCTAACCTTGTCAATGTCTTGACTATATTTTCTATTCATTTTACAACTCATGGTGGTAAATAAGTGTAACTTTTCATGGAAAACACAAAATAATTGTCTGGGTGACCCCAAACTTTTGAAAGGTAGTGTATATTTTACAGAAATTTTTAAAACAAAAGTCTTTAATTCATTTTTAATTGTTTAGTTGTATTACATGAATCTCCCAGTATTTTAAACACTGATATTAAATATCCATATGTCCAAATATGTTAAAAAACCACACAGGCTTATACAGGATACCCTAATTTTTTCACATGACTGTATGTGATTCACGGCTCTCTGGAAAACCGATTACTGCGCAATATCCATCCATCTTCTACCACTTAATCCTTTTCGGGTCACGGTGGGCTGGAGACTATCCCAACATCTTTTTGGCGAGAGGCAGCGTACACCCTGGACAGATCACCAGTCTATCACAGGGCCAGCACAGAGAGACAACCATTCACTCTCACATTCATACCTAAGGACAATTTAGAATCCCCAGTTGACGCCAGTTAACCTAACCTGCATGTCTTTGGCCTGTGGGAGGAAACCGGAGTACCTGGGGTAAACCCACACAGACACATGGAGAACATGCAAACTCCACACAGAAGGGTCACCGATGGTCAGGGGTGGGATTGAACCCACGATGGTCAAGGGTGGAATTGATCCCGCAACCGAGCTGCCCTACTGCATGATAATGGTAGAAAAAATATTACATTAAATCGATTGAAATTACACCACAATATTAAAACAGAAATATATGTCAATAAATATGAGCTGTACTTACAAGTATCTGAACAGACACACTCTTGATGACATCAAAAACTAACATTTAACATCAAACCAAAACTTCAGCTTCTCAGACCGTTATCGCCCCTAAACCGCAGCCTAGACTGACTAGCGGTTGTATTCATCTGCCTGCAGGGGGCACAGTTCAGCCGTTACTAGTCAATTGTTTTGCACTATGAAAAATTAGTCCTTCATCCCAGGGTGTGTTTTTGTTTTTTGAGTATTTTTGTTGATAGCCACTCCAGATAGGCAAATTCATGTGTCAAAGCTCTGAGAATAATTTTTTCATCATATGTTCCCTTTTAGACCTTAGGGAACCATGTTAGTATGTGGAAAAATAATTTTGTCCTCTTTAAATAGCTTGTTGAATCTGAACTGGATTAATCACTGCTGTAATTATCACATGCATGGAAAAGAACTATTTGTTACTAGATGGAGACTTTGTTGGCCAGTCAGTGTATTTATTCTTTCTGGTTTTGCTATTACTGTCATTTTTTAATGTCTTTTTGCCCCTCAAGATGCTCCACAGCCACATGACTCAAAGCAGGAGAAGGTTCTCACTGTCCAGCAGCTCTGTGACCAGGAGGAACAAGATGCTGCACAGGTTAAAGAGGAAGAAGAAGAACTCTGTACCAGTCAGGAGGAAGAACACTTTGAACTGAAAGAAGAGACTGATACCTTCATGGTGACTCCTACTGATGAATATGATAAGAGTGAAACTGCACCAAGCAGTGAGCAGCTCCTCTCTCACGACTCTGCTGACACTGAGATCCAAGACCAGGGAGCAGGTAAGAATGTAACCCCAGGATCAAGTAAACATGAAGAGCCAAAGCAAAAAAAGAGACTTCACAGAAACAAAAGTGACCGTAGCAATGCTTGCAACTCCTCCATGTCAGAGAATCATTGTGATACTGCCACAGGTGAAGAGTCTGTAAAATGTTCTGTTAATGGCAAACACTGTAAAACTGAGTCCCAGAAGAAGAAACATCACACTTTTAAGTCATATGTTTGCAGCACGTGTGGGAAAAGATTTGGGTATAAGACTGAATTATCATGTCATGAGAGAATTCACACGGGTGAGAAGCCATTTTCTTGTGAAACATGTGGGCAAAGATTTAATGAACGTAGTAATTTGAAAATTCACATGAGAATTCACACAGGCGAGAAGCCATTTTCTTGTGAAACCTGTGGGCAGAGTTTTACTACACGTGGTAATTTGAACAGACACATACGAATTCAAACAGGTGAGAAGCCATTTTCTTGTGAAACATGTGGGCAAAGATTTACTGAACATGATAATTTGAAAACTCACATGAGAATTCACACAGGCGAGAAGCCATTTTCATGTGAAACATGTGGGCAAAGATTTAAACACAGTTGTACTTTGAAAACTCACATGAGAATTCACACAGGTGAGAAGCCATTTTCTTGTGAAACATGTGGGCAAAGATTTACTATATGTGGTGCTTTGAAAACTCACATGAGAATTCATACAGGTGAAAAGCCATTTTCTTGTGAAACATGTGGGCAAAGATTTACTGAACGTGGTGCTTTGAAAAGTCACATGAGAATTCATACAGGTGAAAAGCCATTTTCTTGTGAAACATGTGGGCAAAAATTTAAGCACAGTAGTGCTTTGAAATATCACATGAGAATTCATACAGGCGAGAAGCCATTTTCTTGTGAAATATGTCGGCAGAGTTTTACTCAGCCTGGTACTTTGAGAAGTCACATGAGAATTCACACAGGTGAGAAGCCATTTTCTTGTGAAACATGTGGGCAAAGATTTACTGTACGTGGTGCTTTGAAAAGTCACATGAGAATTCATACAGGTGAAAAGCCATTTTCTTGTGAAACATGTGGGCAAAGATTTAAGCACAGTTGTGCTTTGAAGGATCACATGAGAATGCATACAGGCGAGAAGCCATTTTCTTGTGAAATATGTCGGCAGAGTTTTACTCAGCGTGGTAATTTGAAAACTCACATGAGAATTCATACAGGTGAAAAGCCATTTTCTTGTGAAACATGTGGGCAAAGATTTAAGCAGAGTTATGCTTTGAAATATCACATGGTAATTCATACAGGTGAGAAGCCATTTTCTTGTGAAATATGTCGGCAAAGTTTTACTCAGCGTGGTAATTTGAAAAGTCACATGAGAATTCACACAGACGAGAAGCCATTTTCTTGTGAAACATGTGGGCAAAGATTTAAGCACAGTTGTGCTTTGAAAGCTCACATGAGAATTCATACAGGTGAAAACAGAGGAGACAATGGAAGAAGTCACCCAACACCATGAAACCCTTAGTCACTTCACATCTATAACGAAACAAGCCAAGGCCTTTGTAGGGAGACTTATTAGACAACATAAAAGCCAGTCAAGAAAACCTAGCAACAAAAATAGCTAGAAAGACACGGGAAAAATACAGCAAAAGGACACAGGAGGAAAGAAAAGAAAGATGGAAAAACTGTAAGCAAGCAGGGCACTTTCAGGAGGAACTCAGAAGGGATTATATTGATGGAGAAGAGACATTGCGCTGGATCAAGAACAGAGATCTGGGGTGTGACGAGGAGAGACTAGTTGTTAGGGCACAAGACCAGGGACTTTTAACTATTGGCTTTAAAAAATGGCAGGACTGTCACAGAGTGACAAATGTCGATTTTGTCATGCAGCGGTGGAGAGTGCAAGCCACCTACTCTCCGGCTGCCAGATCCTAATGGTCGACGGACACTACACTGCTCGTCACAATAAGATCTGCTGTTATATACATTGGAAGATATGCAAGGAATTTAAAATAGAAGTAACAGGACCAGTATGGGAGCACACTCCAGAGCCACTCACCCCCAGTGGAGTTATTACCATATGTTACAACAAGAAAATCCCAACTGGAAGACACATTGAAGGAGGAGCACTTTCCTCTCCTTGGCTCCTCTCTTCTGTCTGATCTTGCCCTCTCTGAGCCCTGTCTAATTCAGGTTCTCTCTCTGTCTATGGTGGTGTACAAACGGGTTAGAAAAAATCAAGTGTCATGTTTTGTCCTGCAGGATTTTTTTTTTTGTCATGGTCTCCATAAATGACAAAAATTTGTGTATTTTTTGTTATTTTTTTCTAGTGTTTTTTTCATTGAGAGAGTAGTGAAGGTAAAGGAAAAAACATAACAGTAATTTAAGGTGGATTCACACTATGTTTGGGCTGACTTTTAGTGGTGTTTTGGCAAACGTCTGGCTCTGCTGGCAAAAGTTAATGATAGTTGTTTTTTGTTGGCAAATGCTGGCGAAAATTGTGTACTTTAAAAATTTTCAGCCTGCTGAAAATTTGCTGACGTTTGGAAATAAATGTTAGTGAAAGTTATGCTCAGTTTGTAAGAGTTCCTGAGCACTGGGGTAAGTTATGCAGAGTTTACCTAAGTCAGCCTCAGTTAAAGCTGAGTTCACACTAGCATTTGGATCGACTTTTACAGATGTTTTGAAAAATCAGAGAAATAATCAGCGCAGATCAGGTGACGCTTATATAAAGATCAGTGTTTGTGGAGGGTTCCTGCCATTCTGCTTCTGGAGTGAACACATCTCCCTTGAGGGTACGTTTCAGTATTTATTTTCATTTTATATTCCTTTGTAGCTACTTCTGCATACCCTTTCCCCCTGCTCATTCATTCATCTAAAATATTCAGTGAATCATATAAATAAAATGATGGATGATTATAGTGGCGGCGCGGTGGAAGAGTGGTTAGCACTGTGGCAGCACAGCAACTCACCCTTGGCCTGTGGATCCTGGGTTCAATCCCAGCCCCCGAACAACAGTGATCTGTGTGGAGTTTGCATGTTCTCCCCGTGTCTGCGTGGGTTTACTCCGGGATTTCTCCGGTTTCCTCCCACATGCCAAAAACATGCAAGTTAGGTTAATTGGCATCAAAACTGGGGATTCTAAATTGTCCTTAGGTATGATTGTGAGAGTGAATGGTTGTCTGTCTCTCTATGTTGGCCCTGCGATGGACTGGTGATCTGTCCAGGGTGTACCCTGCCTCTCGTCCAAAGATGCTGGGATAGGCTGCAGCCCCCCCCCCCCCCACGACCCGATTAAAATAACATAAAATCCTGTTAAATGTCATTTACTTTTTGACAGCACATCAGCGCTTTTTGATTCCCACAGTGAAAGTGAACCAATCCTGAAGAATGATTACGCATGGAGCAGATTACACAGAAAGCAGGAGTCTGAGTACAGAGTGAACCAGCATCCTATGTCCCGCCATTCCTTAATTCTGATTGGCTGCTTAGAATGGTCTGACATCGATAACTCAGCTGCAGTCCCCACAAACAATTCAACAATTCAAAACTAATCAAATGTCCATTATATATATATTGTAACATTGGGGTTTTCTGTCTTTGGAGGTTGTGTGGGAGTGAGTGAGAGGAGGAGGAGCGCGTGTGTGTGTGTGTGCGTGTGTGTGTGTGTGTGTGTGAGAGAGAGAGAGAGAGAGAGAGAGAGAGGGAGGTTTATGGCAGAAGCAGCTCATTGTTGTCACTTGTTCAGTTTTCTTTTTTCTTTGGCATGGCCACAGTCTACAGTGACCCATCCTGTTAAAAATAAGTGTTTTATTGGCAACCTCTTGGTGGTTTTTACAATGCATCTGGTAGATGCTACAATATACAGTATATCCCAATGATTAAAAAAATTAAAAAAAAACATGTCATACACACCGTGTTATCACCAAACAAATACTGTACATTTGTGGTATATATGACTCTTATATCCCATATCTACATATGTTAGAACAAGTGGAAATGTTTTGTGACAGCATATGTAAGGAGCTTCACACCTAGAAAGGACAAAGGATCTCCCCCGCCGGGTTAAAGACAATGGACCTCCCAAGACGCGGCGGCGGAGATGGACTTGACCTTTACCCCCTAAAGCGAGAGGAGGAGTTCCCATCACCTCCCAAGACAAGGAGAGGGGATAGCAGAACAATGGGGGTTAAGATAACGGGGGGATGTCAGCTTTTTCAATGAGTAGCTCTGATGTCAGCTTTTTCAATGAGTGGCTCCTTGTGTGCTTGTATTTAACCAGCGAGCGGAGCAGAGATCTCTCTCTTGCCTTCTGCCAATCTCTACACCTGATGAGACTCGATAGAAGAGCTATTCATTAAAAACCCTGTTTTTAATACAAACTCGCCTCGTTATTTCAGCTCCTCTACACTGGTGACCTTGATGCGAGAATATGGACCGGAGGCGTTCTTCAAGCTGCTCATCCATGGTGACTCGGGCATACGCCAGCGACGACGCAGACGAGGGAACAAGCAGACAGCTGGTCCCACGGCAGAGGGCACGGAGAGAGCTCAACCGAGCTCCAGCACCGCCGTGAGTGCCGAGGCAAGGCACTCTCACCCGGCGGGCACAACAGTGATGGTGTGCACGAACGCCGTTGCTGTCAACCTGCCAGACTTCTGGCGAGAAGACCCCGCCTCTTGGTTTCAGCAAGCTGAAGCCCAGTTTATACTGGCGGGCATCACAGCAGACGATATTAAGTTTTACCATATCGTCTCCAAACTCGACTCCGCCACTTCGAAGTGTGTGCGGAGCTTGGTCCGGCGACCACCAGCCCGGGACAAATATGAGACACTCAAGGCGACCATCGTGGCGAATTATGTCCCGTCAGCGGAGGAAAGAGCCGAGAGGATCCTGGCGGTCTACGGCCACAGAGGGAGCAATCCGAGGACCCTCATGGAGGATTTGCTACAACTCAAGGAGGAGAATAATGATAATTTCCTTTTCCAATTCATTTTCCTCAGCACGCTACCACCGCATTTGAGAGGGACACTCGCCAGTATGAAGTGCAATAATCATCAGGATTTCCGCACACTGGCCAACGAGGCTTACCGGCTCGTCAACGCCTGCAGAGAACGGACACCCACAGCGGCATCCGCAGATCTGAAAACTGACACCCCGAGCCTTGGAGAGACTCAACCCACGGTGACAGCGGCGCGGCCCAAGCGCAACGAGCAGAACGACGTCTGCTATTATCACCACCGCTTCGCAGAGAAAGCCCGCAAATGCGTCCCCCCCTGCAAGTTTACGATGTCGTGGAAACGCCAAAGCCGAGGGCCATTAACAGCAGCGGTTCTCGGCGAGAAGAATAAGCTTTTATACGTGACGGATGGATACACAGGCAAGCAGTTCCTCATCGACACAGGAGCTCAGCTGAGTTTCGTCATGCCCTCCCACGCAGATCGAACCATGGGCACCCGGGGCAACGGAGCAGTGGCAGCCAACGGCTCTGACATCGACACGTTCGGGGGAAAGGGCCTGCACTTCCTCATCCACGGCCGCAGCTACAGATGGACATTTGTTGTAGCAGCGGTGAGCTTTAACTTGTTAGGCGCAGATTTTCTGTGTGCACATGGGTTATTAGTGGATCTTGCAAATAGGCGCCTGGTTAATGCACTATCTTTTGCTTCTATTCCATGTTCAGCTCGAGTTTCCCCACCACCTGTGCAGGCCAACGTCACCACAGCGGGAGGTAAGTTTGAACAACTCCTCACCCAATTTCCAGCACTCACAACCCCCAAATTCTCAGCCACTGTAGCCAAACACGGGGTTAAACACTTCATTCCGACAACAGGACCTCCTGTTTTTACCAAAGCTCACCGCTTAGACGCGGCCAAGCTCAACATAGCAAAGGATGAATTTGCAGCTCTCGAAAAATTGGGCATTGTTAGACGCTCGAAGAGCCCCTGGGCTTCACCATTTCACTTGGTTCCGAAATCTGACGGTTCTTGGAGACCGTGCGGAGATTACCACAGGCTAAACAACGCTACAGCGCATGACCGCTACCCCATTCCTCACATTCAGGACTTTTCACTGCATTTAGCGGGTGCGCGCATTTTTTCAAAAATAGACTTAGTCCGCGGTTATCACCAAGTCCCAGTCCGAGCTGAAGATATTCCTAAAACAGCGGTAATAACCCCTTTCGGCCTTTTTGAATTCCTACGAATGCCATTCGGCCTCAAAGGCGCTGCTCAAACTTTTCAACGGATGATGGACGCTGTCCTACACGACCTTCCTTTTGTCTTCGTCTACCTCGATGACATGCTGGTAGCCAGCTCATCCGAGGAAGAACACGAGCAGCACCTCACTACTGTTTTTCAGAAGCTGGAAGAGCATGGACTAATAATCAATCCAGCCAAATGCAAATTCGGCGTATCACAAATTGATTTTTTGGGACATAGAGTCTCCCCAAAAGGTGCATTTCCGCTTCCAGACAAAGTTCATGCGATAGAAGGTTTTCCACGGCCCCAAACGGTTAAATCGCTACAGGAATTTTTGGGGATGGTTAATTTTTACAACCGTTTCCTCCCCCATGCAGCTTAGCTCATGCAACCCCTATATGACGCGCTCAGAAAAAAGAAAGCTTCCAACGCGGTCGAATGGACCCCGGAGCGCAAACGCGCTTTCGCGGAAGTAAAAAGCGCCCTAGCTAACGCCACAATGTTAGTCCACCCAGATCCCTCAGCCCGCATTGCTCTAACCACAGATGCTTCAGACCTGGCTATAGGGGCAGTTGTAGAACAACTTGTCAGTGGGGTCTGGCAACCTTTAGCATTCTTTAGCAAATCGCTAAACCCAACTGAACGCAAATACAGCACTTTTGACAGAGAGCTGCTGGTGCTTCATTTGTCCATCCGCCACTTCCAGTTTTGGTTAGAAGGGCGGAGTTTCACGGCTTTTGTGGACCATAAGCCGCTCACTTTTGCTATGGCTAAAATTTCAGAACCATGGTCAGGCAGACAACAAAGACAGCTAGCTGCGATTTCAGAGTTCACCACAGACATTCGACACGTAGCAGGCAAACTTAACGTAGTAGCTGACTGTCTCTCTCGCGCTGTGACACCGCCAGAGCACGAGGAGACAGATTACACTGCCTCAGCAGCGGAACTCTTCACTAACGCACACACATACGCAGCACCTATCCAGGATGGGATAGATTATGCAGCCATGGCGGAAGAACAAAGCAGTGATGCAGACGTGCGCGCGCTCCTGTCCGGACCAACAGGGTTAAGGCTGGAGAAAAAAAGAGTTGCGCGATGGCGTGCCTCCCCTAATATGCGACGTTTCAACCGGCTGACCTCGCCCGTTAGTACCAGCTGCTTGGCGCCGCCGTATTTTCGACGCAATTCACTCCCTCGCGCACCCAGGTGTGCGCGCCTCGGTCAAAATGGTTGCTGAAAAGTTTGTGTGGCCAGGCCTGCGCAAAAACGTAAAAGAATGGGCAAAAACTTGCATTCCTTGTCAACGCGCCAAAATACACAGACACACAAAAGCCCCTCTGGAGCCTTTTCCAATTCCTGCTAGAAGATTCGACCACATTCACGTCGACCTTGTGGGGCCGCTACCTTCCTCCCAAGGTTTCACACACCTGTTAACAATGATAGACCGCACCACGCGCTGGCCAGAGGCAGTTCCTCTAGCGTCAACCACAGCGGAGGAAGTCGCTCGCGTTTTTCTAGCAAACTGGGTGGCACGTTTCGGCGTTCCATCAGACATCACGTCAGACAGAGGGCCTCAGTTTATCTCAGAGCTCTGGTCAGCCATGTCTAACAGTTTAGGGGCAACAATTCATCGCACCACCGCTTATCACCCTCAGGCTAATGGGTTATGCGAGCGTTTTCACAGGTCCTTAAAGGCTGCCCTCAGGGCCTCACTAACGGACACAAATTGGGTAAATAAACTTCCCTGGGTTTTATTGGGGTTGCGTGCAGCACCTAAAGAGGATTTAGACGCTTCTCCTGCAGAATTAGTTTTTGCCCAGCCTATCAGACTCCCAGGAGAATTTTTACCAGAGAACCCAGAACCAGGACACCTTCCAGTCCCAAGGTTTTTAGGCAGCAGTGGACCGGACTCCCTCCACGGTCCAGCTCATCACTCTTTTCCAGGAGTTTTTGTTCCCCAAACTTTAAAAAACGCTGAGTTCGTTTTTGTTAAGCATGAAGCCATTAAACCAATGTTACGCCCAGTTTACGATGGCCCGTTCAGAGTGCTGGAAAATGGTGACAAACACTTTGTGCTTGATTATGGGGACAGAAAGGAAGTGGTCAGTGTTGACAGACTCAAACCTGCCTTCTTGCTGAGAGACGAACCTGCACAGTTGGCACGAGCACCTCGGCGTGGTAGACCACCCAGAGGAAAAGTCTCAGCCCCCAGGCAGGGAACAAATAATCTCTCTCCTTCCCACAATGCAGATTCACCACGAGAAGGTCCCAGCGGGACACCTAAGCCAACCTACAGCAGTTTTGGGAGAAGAATTAAGCCCAGACAGCACAGGGACTGATACCAACCACCCCGCAATTTTTCACTAATTGTGCTACAACAGTTTAAGGCTACTTATGATTTCACTATGCTGTTATGTTTACCACTGAACTTTCTTAGGAGCATGGCTGCTAGAAAACTTCTCCGGTGGCAACAGTTGTAACACGTAGTATTTCATAGTTATTATCTTAGACTGTAATTCTTTCTGTGTCCTTTCCTAGTGTTTGGGGGGCCTGTGGTATATATGACTCTTATATCCCATATCTACATATGTTAGAACAAGTGGAAATGTTTTGTGATAGCATATGTAAGGAGCTTCACACCTAGAAAGGACAAAGGATCTCCCCCGCCGGGTTAAAGACAATGGACCTCCCAAGACGCGGAGATGGACTTGACACCTTTACCCCCTAAAGCGAGAGGAGGAGTTCCCATCACCTCCCAAGACAAGGAGAGGGGATAGCAGAACAATGGGGGTTAAGATAACGGGGGGATGTCAGCTTTTTTAATGAGTGGCTCTGATGTCAGCTTTTTCAATGTGTGGCTCTGATGTCAGCTTTTTCAATGAGTGGCTCCTTGTGTGCTTGTATTTAACCAGCGAGCGGAGCAGAGATCTCTCTCTTGCCTTCTGCCAAGCTCTACACCTGATGAGACTCGATAGAAGAGCTATTCATTAAAAACCCTGTTTTTAATACAAACTCGCCTCGTTATTTCAGCTCCTCTACACATTGTCCTTTTACATATATATTTTGGTTTTTTTTAATTCCCCCTTCTCTCTATTTCTCTTTCATTCCTGCATGTCTGAACTGAGTTTTGATCTAAAAACATCTGTTTTCACCAGCATTTCAGTCAGCGTTTGCCAAAGAAGCTTAACTTGGGCTGATTTAGGCAAACTGTCCATAGCTTAGAGGAACTGAGCACAACTTCCACCAACGTTTATTTCCAAACGTTGACAAATTTTCAGCATGCTGAAAATTCTCAACGAATAGAGCTTTCGCCAAACACCAACTATCATTAACTTTTATCAGCTTTTGGCAGCAGAGCCAGACATTTGCCAAAACATCAATTAAAGTTGGTCCAAACGTTGTAGTGTGAATCCACCCACAAAAGCAGGTCCAGGATGGCAGGAAGCCTCCACAAACACTGATCTTTATATCAGCGTCACCTGACGCTGATATCAGCTGACCTGCACTGAGTTTTGGTTTGCTTAAGTTAACCTCAGTTGGCAACTGCTATACATATGCTAGCCTAAGTTGGCAAAACTTTGACAACGCTGAAGGCAACGCTGGGAAATGCTATCAAAAGTTCATTAAAGTTTGTAAAAGTTTGTGTGTGCTCACGAACGTAATTTCACCGTTTGGACTGATTTCTCTTATTTTTCAAAATGTCAGTAAAAGTCGGTCCAAACATTTTAGTGTGAACCCAGCTTTACTCATGCATACTTAAATTATATGATCAGAGGTGGGTATAGTAGCCAGAAGTTCTCCTCATGTAAAAGCAGTGCTTTGAAATTCATAATTAAAAGCAGACAACCAAAAATTTCTAGTTAAGGGTAAAAAGAGTACCGACTTAAAAACTTGAGTACGGACTTCAGTCTTGAAGGTTTGAGGTTTTCCTCCAAAATTCATAACAATTTTCTTTATAGTTTTCTACTTTTCTCTGTATATTTACCTAAATTTGAAACAATTTTCCTCAAATTTGTAATTTCCTCTTGTAAAATTAACTTTTCTTGTACATTTGAAACTATTATAAATTTGTGGATTATTTTGTGGCTAATTTTTGTCTATTTTTAAAAATAAAATTACTGTTTTTTTTTTAAATAAATTTGAAACAGATTGTGGTATTTTTTTTTACTTTTTCCTTATAACAATTTACATTTTTGACCATAATTTTGCTGAGCCGTAATTTAACTCTGATTTCAAAGAAAAATTATTAATAAAATTATTATTTTATTTTTTTTTAGATTTAGTATACTTTATTGATCCCCAGAGGGGAAATTGAGGGTCATCCACCACCTGGATGGATGAAGCAGCCACGATACGGCGCTATCCCTTAACCATTCACACACACATTCACACCTAGGGCCACTTTAGAGTCTCCAATTAACCTAACCTGCATGTTTTTGGCATGTGGGAGGAAACCGGAGAAATCCCGGGGAAAACCCACGCATACACGGGGAGAACATGCAAACTCCACACAGATCACTGTTGGTCGGGGGGGCTGGGATCGAACCCACGATCCCCCGGCCAAGGGTAAACTGTGCTGTCACAGTGCTAACCACTGCGCCACCGTGCAGCCACAAATTATATCATTAAATCATTTATTTAATGAAATAAGTGACCAATAAATGACCAAAGATGCAGTTATTCATCCATCCATCTTCTACCGCATTTCCCGAGGTCTGGGTCGCAGAGGCAGCAGTTCAAGCAGAGAACCCCAGACCTCCCTCTCCCCAGCCACTTGCTCCAGCCCTTCAGAGAGGATACCAAGGCGTTCCCAGACCAGCTTTGACACGTAGTCTCTCCAGCAAGTCCTGGGTCTTCCTTGGGGTCTCCTCCCAGTGGGACGTGCGTGAAACACCTCAAGTGGGAGCCATCCTGATCAGGTGCCCAAACCACCTCAACTGGCTCCTTCCACTGTAGAGGTGTGGCGGTTCTACTGTGAGCCTCTCCCAGATGACTGAGCTCCTCACCCCATCTCTTAAGGGTGAGTCCAGCAATTCTACGAAGAAAGCTCATTTGAGCCGCTTGTATCCGCGATCTCATTCTTTCGGTCATTACCCAAAGCTCATGACCATAGGTGAGGGTAGGAACATAGATTGACTGGTAAATCGACAGCTTTGCCTTAGAGCTTAGCTCTCTCTTCACCACAACAGACCGGTACAACGTCCGCATCACTGCAGATGCTGCTCCGATCCACCTGTCAATCTTTCGCTCCATTCTCCTCTCACTCGTGAATAAGACCCCGAGATACTCAGACTCCTCCACTTGGGGCAGGAGCTTGTCCCCAACCCGAAGAGGACAATCCACCTTTTCCCGGCTGAGGACTGTTGGAAAAATCTCTTCAACCTGTAGTCAAGAAGCATGCAGGATCAAAGTTTCAACAAATTTAATATGCACTGATCAGCGGAAGACAATACAGGGTGCAGCTTTCACAGACTCCCGCAGTGCATTGGCTTAACTAACAGTATTTCTGGCTAATATATATCCAAGGGACCATCAGAGTAGGGTCTCTTCTTGTTAAGTTCATTCATGATTCAGTGTGATTAGGTTATCTGAGCCTCTTGATTATTTCATTCATGACTAAAGATTGTATTTGCTGAGTCCATGCAGAAAACACTAGTGATAAGCTGACCAGTCAGTGATAGGACAGAACATTCACAGTCACATCAGCATCCTTCAATCTGTTTTTTCCACTACTCAACAACTCCAAATATGGTAACAGGATTTCCTAGGTATACACATTAAACTTTATAACGAAAAACTCATATTCATAAAATTTCATATAACTCAGTGTAACATAGAATTTTTCCATCATCTCACCCCCCCCCCCCCATGCCCAAAAGGCATCATAAAAGAAAAGTGGTTACAAGTTATGATGTTGAAAACCGTGTTTTTAACAATTGTTTGTCCCACTGCTTCAGTCACCTCACCAGGTGACCAGCAAAAGAGTTCATTAGTGGTTAGTGGGCACTGTTGATGAGTCCTGGATTTGGGACCTTTTTGGTTGATTCCTCACTGTGGATCTTTCTGCAACCTTGACAGGTATAAAGGCCATCGACAGGACCTTTGTGGCGTGGTTTCAGGCAGATGAGCCTCTTTCCATTGTATAGTTACACTCAAATTATTGTGTCATTGAAATGAAGCCATCAGCATCCTCACAATGTCCCCATGATGGCAATCTTGGGCCCTCCTTATCTGCCTCAGTCTCCTTCTACACTCCACCTGAGATTTAAGATAGTGAGAGAGATAGAAGAGGAAGGAAAAAAGAATATAAGTCTCGCTTGCAAAATCAAATAGTGTTTTGTTTTTATTTTTCTTACAATTATAATATTTCAAATTGATTAAAGCGTAGCAGACAGGACCACTTTTATTCTCTTTAAATAAATGGTGCATCAGTGCAATATGTAACAAATTAAGCTGCACATTGGTTAGTTGAGTTTCGTCAATGAGTCTCCTGGTCTTTTCAACATTCAAAACAGTGTAGTGTGCAAAGGTCACTCCTCTTGACACACACACACACACACACACACTCTCTCATTCAGCTGATAATCGGGCGTTACTCCAAACTTGACCAGATTTGCAAATGTATGATCAGAATCAATCAAACCTATATTTGTATAGCTCTTTTCATACAAAAACTAACTTCGAGTACATAATAGATAACAGATCATTACGATAAAAACAAGAGCAACGTTTTAAAATCATATTTCCTTAATTTTCTGTCTGCTGTCACTTGAATCTTGTAGAAATTAAAATTTAACTCACCAATAGAAGAAGTATCTTCTTAGTTTTATTTTGTTTACTGTTTTCACCTATGGAGAAAACAAAACAAAAACAACATATCTCCAAAGGCTTACCACTTAGCTGTATACAATCTAAACCCAATTTATTTAAAATGTGTTATTGTGCAAACAATGTTATGTTTCAACAGTTGACATAATGAGGCAAGCTTATAGGTTAGTCTTCATTCACATATTAGTTGTGTCTATGATGGGATGGATTAAAGGTGGCCGATTAAGCTCAGGATTTCAGTCAGTGTTCATACAACCAGTAAGAGTTCAAGGAAAAATAGATAATTAGCTGTTTGATGAACCCTTGGTCTGCTTTTTCCTCAGACATATGATGAATGTTTAAACCAGTAATTTTTTAGATTTCATTTACCCATAGCATACTTAACCTTTTATGTCAGTATTTAACTTTCTTCAGCTTTGTTTTTTCTTGTGTTTACCAATCTGTTAGAAGGTCATTAAATTCATCAACTTTGGTTTAAATTCAACAAAGTACCTCATTCATCCTCCCAAGTTATCAGTGGATTCAATAAAATTCCCTTTTAATTTATTAATTTAGAAATTCCCATTCTTATCAGGCATACCAAAATTATTTTCAAAGATGGGTTATCATAGCAGAGTCAGCTCCCCTCCTGCTGGATGTCATTCCCCCTCGTCTCAGACCAATTTGTGTCGAGGTATAGAGGCAGGAATCTTCCTGGGGGCGTCCCCCCACTGATGTCCAGTGCAGAAGATGGACCCACAAATGATCCCAGAACACACATTCTGCCTTTAATATATATATATAGCTATCCAAGTTAAATTGGCGATAATTTAATTTGTTGCTTGCCAAGTAATTAACCTATATCAATAACTGTTAATCCACAATAACTTTTATTCTTCAACCATTAAGTGATAGATAGATAGATACTTTATTTCGAACAAAAAAGTAAAAAAAACAAAAACAAATGACAAGTGCGATAAAGTGACAATATACAGTGCTCGAAAGGGAGAAGGAAGCTCCAACTCTTCTTTTCCATAAATACAACCCATGTGAAATATATACAAATTACCACATTTAAGACCCCAAGTAAACAATTAACTATATTTTGTACATATCAACATTAACACCCATCCATCCCAACATACATACAGTCCATACATCAAAACCAGCCCCAAACACACAGATATACACAGTACTGTCCCCACCTACCATTCCATAGTGTCCCAGAGTGAGCATAGTGAATCGTACATATAAATACTACCCTTCTAACATGTATTCTTTGAGCAAATAATGTTTATACCTATTTTTGAATTGATTTCTGTTTGTACATAGTTTCAGTTCCAGCTCCAGACTGTTCCACAAATCCGCCCCACAGACAGATATGCACATACTTTTCTTAGTTGTTCGTATCTTAGGTTTTGTAAAGTTTATGTCTCCTCTCAAATTATAATCATTGTCTCTTTTTTTGAATATTTTTTTGTATATTAGTTGGGAGTTGATTATTAATTGCCCTGTACATGACTTGTGCTGTTTTAAATTTAACTAAATCCATGAAATTTATGACATGTGACTTTAAAAACAATGAATTGGTATGGTCTCTATATCCTACATTATTTATTATCCTTATAGCTTTTTTTTGTAATGTGCATATTGGATGTAGGTTGGTCTTGTAGATGTTTCCTCAGACTTCTACACAGTAGTTAAGATAAGGTAGAAACAGTGAATTGTACAGTAAGAACAATGATTTATAGTCCAAGATGTGTCTTGTCTTCCCCAGTATCCCTATACATTTTGCCAACTTGGCCCGGATGTGACTGATGTGAGGTTTCCAGCAGATTTTATTGTCTAGCGTCACCCCCAGAAACTTATTTTCCTGTACTGTTTCTATTCTGGTATCATCTATCGTTATCATTATTTCATGATTTATTTTATAATTTCCAAACAACATAATCTTTGTTTTTTTTTCAGATTTAGAGATAATTTATTTTTGTTGAACCACTGCGTTAACCTTTTAATTTCAGTTGTGACCACCTCTAAAACCTGCTGCAAATTCTCACCAGTGCAAAGGATATTTCTTTCATCCGCAAACAAAATAAATTTCAGAATTTTTGATACTTGGCATATGTCATTTATATACAAGATAAAGAGTTTGTGTCCCAAAACTGACCCCTGGGGCACACCACAAGTGATGTCCATGAAGGGTGATTTGTGCTCACCAATTTGTACAAATTGTTGTCTGTTACTTAAATAACTTTCCACCCAACTCAGTCCTACCCCTCTTATCCCATACCTTTCCAATTTCCTCAGTAGAATTCTGTGGTCAATGGTGTCAAAAGCTTTCTTTAAATCTATAAATACTCCTACAGCAAACTTTTTTTTTTATCTGTACAACTAGTAATTTCTTCTATAAGATTGATCAGTGCCAAAGATGTAGATTTATCTGCTCTAAAACCACACTGGCTGGCTGTAAGGAGGTTGTGTTTTTCAATGAAATCATCCAGTCTCTTAGTGAAGATTTGTTCAAGTATTTTGGAGAATTCAACTCCCACCTCCGGAAGAACTTCAACCACATTCCGAGGGAGTCTGGAGACATGGAGTCTGAATGGGCCATGTTCTCCACCTCTGTTGTTGAAGCGGCGGCCCAGAGCTGCGGCCGCAAGGTGGTCGGTGCATCTCGTGGTGGCAACCCCCGAACCAAGTGGTGGACACCAGTGGTGAGGGGGGCCATTAAGCTGAAGAAGGAGTCCTATCAAGCTTGGTTGGCTTGTGGGACTCCCGAAGCAGCTGAGGTGTACCGGCAGGCCAAGCGGAGTGCAGCTCGGGTGGTTGCTGAAGCAAAAACCCGGGTATGGGAGGAGTTCGGTGAGGCCATGGAACAAGACTTTCGGTCGGCTTCAAAGAGATTCTGGCAAACTGTTCGGCAGCTCAGGAGGGGAAAGCAGCTCCCCGTCCACACTGTGTATGGTGCGGATGGGACACTGTTGACTTCAACTGGGGATATCGTCGGGCGGTGGAAGGAATACTTCGAGGATCTCCTCAATCCCACTGATATGCCTTCCACAGAGGAAGCAGGGTTTGGGGACAAGGGGGATGACTCGCCTATCACAGGGGCTGAGGTCGCCAAGGTGGTTAAAAATCTCCTTGGTGGCCGGGCCCCGGGGGTGGACGAGATTCGCCCCGAGTACCTCAAGGCCCTGGATGTTGTTGGGTTGTCATGGTTGACACGCCTCTGCAACATTGCGTGGAGGTCGGGGGCAGTGCCTTTGGCATGGCAAACCGGGGTGGTGGTTCCTCTCTTCAAAAAAGGGGACCGGAGGGTGTGCTCCAACTTTAGAGGGATCACACTCCTCAGCCTCCCTGGGAAGGTCTATGCCAAGGTACTGGAGAGGAGAGTCCGGCCGTTGGTCGAACCTCAGATTCAGGAGGAGCAATGTGGTTTTCGTCCTGGCCGTGGCACATCGGACCAGCTCTTTACCCTCTCGAGAATTCTTGAGGGTTCGTGGGAGTTTGCCCAACCAGTTTACATGTGTTTTGTGGACTTGGAGAAGGCATTTGACCGCGTCCCTCGTGGATTTTTGTGGGGGGTGCTTCGGGAGTATGGGGTATCGGGCTTGTTGTTACGAGCTATTCGGTCTCTGTACGACCGTTGTGAGAGTTTAGTTCGTATTGCCAACACTCGGTCGGAGTCATTCCCAGTGAGAGTTGGACTCCGCCAGGGCTGCCCTTTGTCACCGGTCCTGTTCATAATTTTTATGGACAGGATTTCTAGGCGCAGCCAGGGAATGGAGGGTGTCATGCTTGGTGACCACAGGATCTCATCTCTGTTGTTTGCAGATGATGTTGTCCTGTTGGCTTCATCCAGCAATGACCTACAGCTCTTGCTGGGACGGTTTGCCGCTGAGTGTGAAGCGGCTGGGATGAGAATCAGCACCTCCAAGTCCGAGTCCATGGTCCTCAGCCGGAAAAAGGTGGATTGTCCTCTCCGGGTTGGGGACAGGCTCCTGCCCCAAGTGGAGGAGTTTAAGTATCTTGGGGTCTTGTTCACGAGTGAGGGGAAAATGGAGCGAGAGATCGACAGACGGATTGGAGCAGCATCTGCAGTGATGCGGACGTTGTACCGGTCTGTTGTGGTGAAGAGGGAGCTTAGTTCTAAGGCAAAGCTGTCGATTTACCAGTCAATCTACGTTCCTACTCTCACCTATGGTCACGAGCTTTGGGTAATGACCGAAAGAACGAGATCGCGGATACAAGCGGCTGAAATGAGCTTTCTCCGTAGGATTGCTGGACTCACCCTCAGAGATAGGGTGAGGAGCTCAGTCATCCGGGAGAGGCTCAGAGTAGAACCGCTGCTCCTCCACATTGAAAGGAGTCAGTTGAGGTGGTATGGGCATCTGATTAGGATGCCTCCTGGACGTCTCCCACTTGAGGTGTTTCAGGCACGTCCCACTGGGAGGAGACCCCGGGGCAGACCCAGGACTCGGTGGAGAGACTATGTCTCCCAGCTAGTCTGGGAACGCCTTGGTATCCCCTCTGAAGAGCTGGAGCAGGTGGCTGGGGAGAGGGAAGTCTGGGCTTCTCTGCTTGAACTGCTGCCTCCGCGACCCGGACCTCCGGAAAAGCGGTAGAAGATGGATGGATGGATGGATGGATTTTGGAGAATTGTGAGAGTAAAGAGACCGGCCTATAATTTGTGAAATAATGACTGTCTCCTTTTTTATATAGTGGTATTACTTTTGCTATTTTCATTTTTTTTTTGGAAATTAACCAGTTTGAAATGACAGGTTACAGATGTGGGTGAGTGGTTTAACAATCCTTCAATGCCAGCAGCTAGACAAAACATCTCCTGCCAAAGAGACCTTGTTGTTCTTAAAGTCCTCGGACGGTGACATTTTTTTATTGAACCAATAAACTGATTGTATGAAAATATTCCATTCTGGCCATTCCCGTGATTTAAAATGTGTCACCAGCCTCCATAAATGACTTTATTTGTTAATAGCCCATATTTCACTTAGTGATGCTGCAGTACCGCCATCTCTCGATAGGGGCGAGCGGCAGTGACGTCAGGTCAGGGAGAAACAGGAAATGGCTGAACGACAGCAGAGTGATTGATTGAGCCTCATCAGAGAAACATTCCCATCTGATCACTACAAGGGATTTTGCCTACCAAGATTAGATTTGCGATCAATGTTATTTAAATAAAGTTTTTTAAAATCATATATTGAGTTTATTAATGTGCATGTCAATTTTATAATTCTAATATTTCAGCATTCATCAAAGTCGGATCTCATATACATTAGACTAATTTTTCTACCATTTTATGGTGTAAAATTCGTGTTCAATTTTTAAAAGCACATTTCTCTAAAAATCTTAGGCTTATATTTGTTTGTCTTAGCAAAATATGTTGCTTCCCTAACAATTGAAAGCTGAACTTTCATTGCTAATTGGAAATTTATTCTACTTTTACATGTTTGATTTTGAAAATCTAGATACATGTTGCTCAACAGCATCAGCTTTGATGGGACGCTGAAATTTGGCACTCAATGTTGCGGGAACTCTGGCTTGTACAGAGTGCCACTGCTCCAATAAGTGGGTTGGATCAACCAAAGTTTTGTTGAAAAGAGTATTCATCAGATCATCCACATATTCTGAAATAAAATTAATTTAATAAAAATTAGAAATCGAAAGCTCCTTGTAAGTGGTCGTGGAAATTCCAACGATACCGGCTGCATTTAGAACTCTGAGGACCTTGACATATGACGCCCCAGTGAAGAGAATGGCGGATGAAAGCTGTATGTTACCAGCTGGCATGTCCCTGATCATCGGCTGGCTGTGCCAGGATCGATCCTCAACACAATGTGGACAATGTTGTTTGATCACCCACAGAGAGCCTTTAGTGTGACTTGTTACCCCACATGGATGACTGCAATGAGGACAATTGCTGAATAATCAAATTCAAAAAAAAAATCCACAGTATTTGAAGGTTGAGTGACAGTGGATAACATCTGCAAAAACAGTAGATCAACATAATTTCATTCTAGAGGTGTCAAATTGGATTACATATATAGCCGGGCTATATAATGACATAACTAAATTATTTCCCAGTGGAAGCTGGGGGCCCTGGGGGATGTCTGTGCAGCGGGGACTTCTGGGTCAGGCAAACTGATTTAGCATGGGGCCCTAGCATCTGAGTGCACTTGGGATGTGCCAGTATATATTGTTTTCTTCATTGCTTGTAAATAATTTTAGTAAATATTGGCAGTGAATATTAAAAGAAGAAAACTTACCCTGTTTACTTCTCTTTCTGACAGCAGATCGCATCGGTAGATCACCCTTGCTTTTCACGCCACTGTCACTGACACTTGTCTGAGAGTGGGACTTTGAAATGAACGGATATATAGTTGGAACAGCCGATTTTTTTATCAGCAATCTTTTTGCTAATTTCATTTCAAATTGCATCTTATTCTCAAAATCGCTGTCAACGAAATGTCTACTGCACATGTTGGGTGATTTTGCGACATAATTCCAATTTTTTCGCGTTTTCTGAATGAAATTCACCCATGCGGTTCTGATTTTCCCAGGCAGGGGAAATTCATAAACACTCACCGCGTGCTCCTCCGGTATACCGTCGCACCCGTAGACAACACAACGCCAAACCATAATTAATTCGATCACTGAAATCCTAATCGTAATAAATACTCTATTTGTAATCCACAAGTACTCCTAGAAATATCCGTTATCGCCGAACGTAAACAACACACAATTTCCGTCGAGTGTTTGCTGGTCGCTCCCTGACCTGATGTCACACAGTCAGTGGCCATTTTAGCCGCTGATCGCTTGGCAGTCAGACAGCTCTCAAGGAAATCATACTTCAATAGCGCATTGTCACCTTATGCGACATTTGTTGACACCAAAACATGTGCGGTTCAAATTAGCTCGTCTCGCACAAAAATTTAAGATATGATTTAGCGATATTGAAATTTCGTCCGGTCGACGCCTTTAACTGATAAACACCTACACTCAACACTACACCCACACTGACTCAAAAAACTGATGAAAAAGATCACTCACTCACTGCTCTCTTTGTGTCCTTGTGTACTTTTTTGTCTGCTAACTGTGCATTGAGGGCTTTTTTTCTTGTAATCATAATATTGATCATATATGACCAGTATTCTGACAATCAATGGTTTTTTGCTCCTTCCTATTGTATTATCCTTTTCTTCCCTATGCATCCTGTACCCATCTGATGACAGGCGCGTTCACAGATGCTGCCGTGTCACCGGAAATGCAGGTCGTTTTCTGTGTCAAGTCAAATCCCTCGTATGTTATCAGTTTTCATATCTGTTAATGTACTTGGCAATAAATCCTTTCTGAGTTCTGAGTTCTGAATTACTTTTTTCACTATTGTCATGTCAGTTTCATTCCAGTCCGTTGATTTTTTTGTTCTTAAATTTACTCACAGTCTCGATAATTTCTTTTTCAGTAACTGCACCCAAAAAGATTGTGTTTGGATTTCTATCTTCTATTTCATTTACAGAACCACTGTTGTTTGTTTCTGGTGTCACTATTGATTTTGCTATTGAAACCACTAACCACATCCTCCATATTATTTATCAAACTGCCATTTTCAATAAAATATTCTGGATAATTAGCATTCTTTGGTCGGTTACTAATAATCCTATTGAGTACTTGCCATATTCCTCTTAAGTTATTTTTATTATCCTCTAATATTCTGTTGTAGTATTCTTTCTTACAAGTTCTCATTGTATTAGTAAGCTTGTTTTTATATCTTTTATATTTGATCTCAGCTTCTTCAGTTCTGCACTTAATGAATTGTTTATATAATGTATTCTTCTTTTTACATGCATTTATTAACCCCTTGGTGACCCAAGGAATATTTTTGTTTTGTTGTCTGTCACTGTATTGTTTTATAGGACAGTTTTTATTGTACAATGATTGAAATGTTTGTAAAAATTTATCATATGCTTCATTTATATCATTTTCATCACAAACTATCTTCCAGTCTTGTATTAATAATTCCTTTGCCAGTAAATACATAGATTCTTCAGTTCTTATTCTTTTATATTTAATATTTTTGGTATACTTTTTCTTCCTATAATCACATTTATAGACAACAAAAATCAGCAGGTGGTCACTGATATCATTCAATAAAAGCCCACTCATGATATTGTTTTCCATAATGTTTGTGAATATGTTATCTATTAGTGTGGCACTGTGTGATGTGATTCTGCTAGGTCTGGTAATTGTTGGATGTAAGCCCATACTGTACATTGTGTTGATAAATTCTTCTGTCAAACTATGCTGTTTTGAATTCATAAGATCTATATTGAAATCCCCACAGATGAACATAACTTTATGAGTTAGTTTTGCATACATTTTTTCCATCCAGTCCTTAAATAAGTCAATGTTTGATCCAGGTGTTCTGTATACACAGCTCACTACTACATTCTTCACATTGTCCAGACAATGTGAGGTCCTGTAATTGTTGGATGTAAGCCCATACTGTACATTGTGTTGATAAATTCTTCTGTCAAACTATGTTGTTTTGAGTTCATCAGATCTATATTTAAATCCCCACAGATGAACATAACTTTATGAGTTAGTTTTGCATACATTTTTTCCATCCAGTCCTTAAATAAGTCAATGTTTGATTCAGGTGTTCTATATACACAGCTCACTACTACATTCTTCACATTGTCCAGACAGATTTCTATTGTAATACATTCAAATAAATCATCCACAGTTACTGACAGATTTTCAACAACCTTGTATTGCAAGCTTTTGTCAACATAAATTGCAACTCCTCCTCCTTTTTTCACTTTTCTATTTATATAATTTAATTCATAGCCATCCATGGTAAAATCCACTCCTTTCTCTTCACTGAGCCACGTTTCTGATATTGCCACAATATTGAAGGGCTCTTTAAACTGATTTAAATAATCTTTAATGTTATTAAAGTTTGCATAGAGACTTCTGCTGTTGAAGTGGATCATAGAAATATTGAAATCAGATGTGACCATTGTGTTAAATTGTTCATCTGTGTAATAATTACAGTCATTATTGATTGAGTTAAAAAGATTATTATCAGGGTCTATGTCATATTCTACGTCCTGTGGGTTGTGCTCTGTGTATTCAAAAACTTTCAGTTCCTGTTGTTCCTGTTTGTTGATTTTTTGATTCATGCTGTAGAATGTTTAGTTGCAGATGAGTAAAATCCTTCAGTGTCCTATATTTGTCTGAATTGTTGCTGTGCCTCCAGATCGTATTTGTCCAGTTCCATAATATTACGGATGTTAATGACCTTGGCTTCTTCAGGCAATCCGTTTAATTTGATGAATATTTTACAGTTTGATGTCCAGGTGTTTTGAATTTTTTTCTGCTTTTTCATGTATCTTGCTTTCCTGGCTATTTCTGCGTTCTCTTTCGTGAGGTGCTCGTTTATGAAGATGTTGGTTCCTTTCAGCTTCTTACCTTGTTTCATTAGCGCCGTCTTGTGTTTTCTGTTTACAAACCTCATGATCACAGCAGGTTTGTCGCCGTTTTTCCTGGGCAGAGGGTAGCAGGACTCGATGTTGGTGCAGTCCAGCTGGATTCCTTTTGACTGCATGAAGGCCGTCACCTGTTGCTCAGCGGATTCCTCATCCAGCTGACTTCCACTGCTGTCTGCGGCCACTGCTCTCGCGTATGATCGGGGTTTGATGTGGAGCCCCGTGATGATCACGTCGTTTGCCCGAGTGCTCTGGTCCATCTCAGCCAATCTGCTTTCCAGATACGCCAGCCTCTTGTCTTTTTCAGCGTTCTGGCTGCGCAGCGCTTTAATTTCCTCCACGAGGTCCAGTATACCTCTTTGTTGTGATTTTAGAGCAGACATTTCTTCTGCCAAGAAATCCAGCACTTTTTTATCTCATCTTCATTTGGCAGAGCTCTTTTGGGACCCATTATTCCGGCCGATGATCTCTGATTTGGATAGCTCGAGAAAAAAAAAAAAAAAACGCACGTGGGAGTAATCTCTTTGTTTGAGCGCAAGGTGCGCGGGGGGGTGCGGGGCCGCTTCACAAGTTTCACCAGCTACTACTGGCAAATTCCTCGTTACTCTTCACGAGCAGGTTCACTCCCCAGCGGCAGCAACAAAAAAAGCTCAAAACGCCAGCTCCAAACTGCTTTCTAACTGCGTTTAACTGCGTTTAACTGCCTTTTAAACAGTCACGAACAGGGAGCTCTTACCTGTGCGTCCTCACTCGCATATTTATTGGGCAAAGCCAAAGATGTTGTGAAAGTTGCCCTGCGTAGTGACCTGGAGCTAGATGCTAAAAAGGAACCTGATGCGGCGGCATGAAATAAAGCAGCGTTGCTGTGGTTTTAAGTAGAGTTTTATTATCATACCGCCGTCACGGGCTCCGCTCCCGGCACCGTGCATGTGCGCCGGGAGCGAGCCCAAACGGCTCCCAGAGAAGAGGAACACAATGTCTGTGTCCAGCAGCAGCAGTTGCAGAATCAGAAAGAGAGCTGACTGTCCTGTGTGTTGTGGGGGGGTTGAATCAACCCGCCACACGCTCCTCCCCCAGAGGGCACGGCAGGGGGCCGAGACCTTGATAATCCATCTATGGGAGCGAGCTGTGGGAGAAGCTCGCTGCAGGCGGAGGTGGAGGGAGGGGAGGGGTAGTGTGTGCCGGCAGGGGCGGTGAAATCGTCCGAGCCGCGCAAAAATTGCTTGCTGCTCCGCGACGTTGAGGGGCTGTTCCGTTGAACGTGCAGAGGTCCACAAGAAGAAAAATTAGTCACTGGCTCCTCCCGCGATTAAGTCCTGCAAGGATTAATAGTGGCCGTGAAGAAAAGCAGGGGCGGCTGTAAGAGAAACATAAAAGCAGGGGGACTGGCGTGTTGACTTTAGGTGCGGGCACAACCTTAAAAGCCGTCGGGAACCGCAAAACCGCTGAATTCCCCGTGTGTGCCGTGGCTGAGACCATTAACAAATCCTTCGTGCATGCTGCGTGCATGCTTCAGGTGTGGGAGCAGCCCTGAAGGCCTGTGTGCAGCGGCGAAGGAGGATGGGGGTCTGTAGAGCCATATGCGTCCCGTGCGTGGTGCGCCGTCCGCGTAACTCCCCGTGCGTGTGTCGGGGTTCCGTGTGTGGGTGGGCCAGCTGGAGAGGAGAACCAGGGTCAGGGAGCTTAATCATCCCCGTTCAATGTGTTGGAGCGGTGAAGGGAAGTAGACGCTCTTGTCACTCGCTCGGTCATGGTGCGTTCAGGTCCACGTGTGCTCCGTCGTCCATGGGAGTCGCCGTCGCGGAGAAAGGACGAGGTGCATGCGCTTTCATGTGGAGGAGCTGTGAGCGCGGCCGGTCCAGCGTGGATGTGCCGATCTAGGCGTGCAGATCTCACCATGAAGTTTGCTGCGGCTTTCCCGGTCGTGGGTGGTCTCCGGAGAGTTTCACCTGGAAACTCTGCGTCGAAGTCTCCCTGAAGCAGAAGGGAGGGCAGATCAGTCAGGCTGCCGCGTTCCCTTGTCGTCGGAGAATCCCCGCCGGGTGCTGCGTTCGCCAGCAGCGTGTTCGTTTCAGCGTTGGGTCACCAGTGCGGCGGCATGAAATAAAGCAGCGTTGCTGTGGTTTTAAGTAGAGTTTTATTATCATACCGCCGTCATGGGCGCCGGGAGCGAGCCCAAACGGCTCCCAGAGAAGAGGAACACAATGTCTGTGTCCAGCAGCAGCAGTTGCAGAATCAGAAAGAGAGCTGACTGTCCTGTGTGTTGTGGGGGGGTTGAATCAACCCGCCACACCTGAGCTAATTTATGATGTTCTTCTCCATTACTTCTGTGATGCCTCCTCATGTCTTCCGCTCGCAGATTTTTATGCAACCCTGCCCAGGCACAGAAAAACCAGTGGACTACTGGATAAGGCTGAACAAAGCAGCAGACCTGGCTCTCGAGGGCCTGCGTAGACAAGGCAAGCAGACTGAGGACATGAGCAGAGAGGTTGCTATCATGTTCGTCAAAAATTGTCCTGATCCTGATCTGTCTTGCACCCTGAAGTGGAAACCACCTCATGAATGGACCTCACGTGATGTTCAGTTGAGAACTGACGATTATCAGAGAGAGGTCAAAGCTAGTGCCAGAGCACCTGATGGTCCACAGCTAATGAGTCACACAGCCACTGTAACATCTGACAAACCCAGGTTGCCATCTTCAGCCATGACCATGCCAGAACAGTGCCACACACCAGTCATTCCCTCTTCACTTCCTCAAACCTGACAGTTTACATGTCAGGGCCCCTCTCCATTCCCCATTTCTGACCCTACCCCAAACACACTCAGCTCAGATTGCGCTAGTGTGCCGGTTGTTGCTCAAAATCTCCAACAGTCAGAGGAGAGGCTTCTTGGTTGCATGGTTAACATGTTTCAGGAAATGATGGAGAAGTTGCAGCAGTGTACAATTCCTCACCTGACTGAGAGCAACAGATTTAAACATGCCCCTCGTCAGAGACGCCCCAGAGAAGCAACTTGTATGGTCTGTAATGACACACGTCACTCCACCATTTCACATTGCATGTCTGAGAAACTGTGTTTTACCTATCTTTCCCCTGGTCATACCAGACTGGCCTGTCCCAACAACAACTGTCAGCCTCCTTCTCAGTCTCAGGGAAAACTAACTGACCTGTACTTGGAGGGAGGCAGTGCAGGTCTCACCTCAAGCTCCCACTGCAGTGACGCATCTGATGCTGAATCAATTTTTGCATCGGTGAGAAGCTCATGCGATGATGTAGTTGTTGTGTATCAGAACATTCACATAATTGGCAATAGTTCCAGCCTTTTCTACACACCAGTTGCTTTTGGTGGTACAGTGATAATTGATGGCATGCTGGACGGTGGCTCCATGGCCTGCAGTATCAACGAGGATGCAGAGAAGAAACTGAGAACTGCTGGAGTGATAACAAATGAGAAACAGATTGATGTGAATGTGATGCTGGTTGGGTGTGGTGGACAGCGTGTCAGGCCAAAGAGTGCTTTTGACATTGTGATGGAGGTGTATGGTTGTAAAATGCTGGTCCCCACTCTGGTTGTCTGTGGTCAGCATGATGAGTTGATTATTGGTACCAATGTCATAAAGCACATCCTACACCACTCAAAACAATGCAAGTCCTATTGGAAAACAGTGTCTGGCCCCTGCCCAACTGCAGAACCAGAAGCTGAGCAGTTCTTGTCTATGCTCACTGGTTTGAACCCCTGGAAGGGAAATGACATTCCTGACAAAGTTGGTACTGTCAGATGTAACTCAGCCACCTACCTTGAACCTGGGCATGAGTACCTTGTTTGGGGTAAATTGCCGAAAGACACTGTTGTATCTCCAGGCAGTACAGTCATGACAGAGCCCACATCTTCTCATTCAGCTCCTAGGGGTGTCCTAGTAGCTAAGATTGTAACTCCTATGTGGGGTGACAGGTGGGTCCCGCTCAAACTCATCAACACGTCCAGCAAGCCTGTGTTGTTACGGCGCAATGCGAAGCTAGCTGACGTCTACACATGTGTAGCCCTTGAAGACATGGACGCAGCTGAGCAGTCTAGTGTACCAGTGACCTGCTACACACAGTCTACAACGGCATGTGATGCTGGTATGGAGTCTGTAAAAGAAAAAACTCAAGTCAGTGGGGCTTTGTGACATAGACATTAATTCATGCCAAGTGTCAGAGGACTGCAAAAAGAGAATGGCTGACTTGGTACTTCAGTACGAGGATGTCTTTTCACACCACCACCTAGACTGTGGAGAAGCTAAGGGCTTTGTACACCACATACATTTATCTGATGATAAACCATTCAGACTCCCATACAGGCGTGTACCCCCTAGTCAGTATCAGAAATTAAGACAGGTGCTAAATGAAATGGAGGAAAAAGACATTATCAGGAAATCGACTAGCGAGTATGCATCTCCCTTGGTTCTTGTGTGGAAAAAGAATGGCGACCTCCGCATTTGCACGGATTTTCGCTGGCTGAATAAGAGGACTCTGAAAGACGCTCACCCTCTCCCTCACCAGGCAGATTGTCTGGCAGCACTGGGAGGTAACTGCCTCTTCAGCACAGTGGATTTAACGTCCGGCTTCTACAACATGCCACTTCATGAGGATGACAGGAAGTATTCTGCTTTTACCACTCCGATGGACTTGTATGAGTACAATCGCCTGCCCCATGGATTATGCAATAGTCCTGCTAGTTTTATGTGCATGATGACTGCCATTTTTGGTGACCAGAATTACTTGACTTTGTTGTGCTATTTGGATGATCTGCTGATTTTTGCATCTGATGAGGAGAGTGCATTGCAGCGCCTTGAGATGGTGTTCAGCAGGCTGCGTAGGCACAACTTGAAGTTGGCACCCAAAAAGTGTTTTTTCCTCAGGAGATCTGTGAGGTTTCTTGGTCACGTAATTGATGAGAATGGTGTTTCAACCGACCCTAGTAAGGTTGAAAACATTGCAAAAATGACTTGTGCTGACCTTATGGACACTGATGGTGTGACACCGTCCCAAAAAAGACTTAGATCCTTCTTGGGGATGGTTAATTACTCTCAGCATTTTGTGCCAGGATATTCTGCCATTGCCAAGCCATTGTTCAGCCTGTTGAAA
This sequence comes from Pholidichthys leucotaenia, assembly GCA_020510985.1. Lineage (NCBI taxonomy): Eukaryota > Metazoa > Chordata > Actinopteri > Cichliformes > Pholidichthyidae > Pholidichthys > Pholidichthys leucotaenia. The sequence goes on from CM035841.1 coordinate 121,632,593, forward strand.
GGTGGAAAATTTAAAGGCAAATGTAAGAAAACCAAGATGGCTTGCAGAAAGCGTTGTGCTTCTGATTGGACCCAAGAGCACATACATGCCTTTGAAAGTCTCAAATCTGCACTTGTTAACACTGTGGTCTTGGCTCATCCTAACTTTGACCGTCCCTTCATGCTTTCAACTGATGCATCTCTGGATGGGATAGGTGCCGTTCTGTCCCAAGTCCAGGAAGGTGAAAGTCATGCCAGACCTATTGCTTTTGCCAGTAAGTCACTGACACAGTCTCAGAAAAACTATCCAGTGCACCGACTGGAATTTCTGGCTTTGAAATGGTCCATCACTGACAAGTTTAGTCATTGGCTAAAGGGTCACAAATTCACTGTTTGGACTGACAACAATCCTTTGACTCACATAATGACAAAGCCCAAGTTAGACTGTTGTGAGCAACGCTGGGTAGCCAAGTTGGCTGCGTATGACTTTGACATAAAGTATGTTCCAGGGCGGCAGAACATCGTGGCTGATGCATTAAGCCGTGTGCCTTTTGTCAAGGAAAATATTCGTCACAGACTGTTCAATGAGCCATATGTGAAACTCCTCAGTGAAGTCAAAAATGTGTCTACTGCCTCTGTTCAGGATGCTTTTCGTTCATCCAGTGGTCACGTGGATGCGATGTGTGACAATGCTCATACCTCCCGGGTACACACTCAGATTGTGAATTCAGAAGAGGTGTCTGCTGTGATGCAGTCACATATTGAGTAGGATGCTGGTCCGAGGGCCCGGGCAATTGAAGCCTTGCAGTTTTTGCCCCAGTTAGTTCCACCAGGTCAAGACCCGTTGCCTGCCTATTCTGAAAAGGCTTTGCGTGACAAACAGTTGGAGGATGGAACTCTTTCTCGCATCCTGTTCTATGTTGAAAGACATCGGAGACCCTCAAGGAGAGAAAGGGTGAAAGAATCATTTTCAGTGATTAAATATCTGAAACACTGGGATAAGCTATCTGTGAGCAATGGTGTTCTGTACAGAGTTTCAAGAGACCAGAGAACCAAGTCCAAACGGCTTCAGTATGTTGTCCCAGACTCACTTAAGGATGAGGTGTTGAAAGGCGTGCATGATGATGCTGGTCATCAAGCCCAGTCGCAAACCCTCAGTTTATCCAGACAGAGATTCTTCTGGCTGACCCTTGAGAGAGATGTTAGAGACCATGTCAGACACTGCCAGCGTTGTGTCCTCAGCAAGTCAGCTGAACCTGAGGGACGAGCTCCCTTAGAGAGCATCTTTTTAGCACGAGAGCAAGTTTTTAGCCAAAGTCAGATTCCTTGTATGTGTTGTGCATACTTGGCCAATAAAGCTGATTCTGATTCTGATTCTGATTCTGATCTTGTCATCTGGATCACTGGAGCTGGTCTGCATTGGCTTTTGGTCAGCTGAAGACTCTAGGAACAAGTCTATTGATGTCCTAGTGATAACAGATCACTTTACCAGGATGGCTCAGGCCTTTCCTTGTAAGGATCAAACAGCTAAGCAAGTGGCAAATGTTCTGTGGAACAAGTACTTTTGTGTCTTTGGATTCCCAGAAAGAATCCACAGTGGCCAGGGTCCTAAATTTGAAAGTCAATTAATCAGTGAACTCCTCAAAGTGTCCGGTGTCAGGAAATCTCACACTACCCCTTACTACCCAATGGGAAATGGGAGTGTCGAACGGTTTAACAGGACACTGGGTGGGATGATTCGTGCACTGTCCCCTGAGGTGAAAGCTAACTGGCCACGACGGTTGCAGACTTTGACATTTATGTACAACTGTACAGCCCATGAGATGACTGGCTTTCCTCCTTTTTACCTCATGTATGGTCGTGTGCCCCGGTTGCCAGTAGATGTCATGTTTCGTTCTGTTCTTCGCGATGCTGATGTAACCAGTTATGACAAGTATGTGGCAACTCTCACCTGTGAGCTAAAAGAAGCAATGATGGTTGCTCAGGACCGTGCTGCTAAGGAGCAACACAGACATGCTAATCTTTACAACAGGAAAGTGACAGGATCCAAGATTGAGATTGGTGACAGGGTGCTTTTGGCCAACAGAAAGGAGAGAGGCAAAAAGAAAATGCTGATAAGTGGGAATCAACTGTTTACACTGTGATGGATGTGAACCCACAGACCCATACATACAGAATTTGTGACACACTTACTGGACGGACAAAAGTGGTCCACAGGAATCTGTTGATGCTGGTAAATTTTCTTCCTGTGGTGGATGTGTGCGATGTGTCCAACCATGGTTCATCCACCTTACTTCCAGAAACCTTAGCTACAGACATTGGTGATGAGGAAGACACATCTGTGGACCTCTTCGAGAGAGAGAGTGAGGCTGGTACAGGTGATCCGTCTTCATGTGGAGAAACATGTGAACCATTAGTTGATCCAGAACCTGTTGACTCCGAAAGGAGAAATGTTGAGTGGATCACGCAGCTCACTGAACCATCTGTGTCACAGGTAGACGTTTCTGATGTGACAAGTGTGTCCTCTGACCCCCAGAACTCTTCAGTTGCACCTGTTGCCCAAGGTGTAGATCATCCCATGTCCTCTGACTCTAGACCTGTGACTACAGCTGCTACTGATATTCATGGTGGACGAACACTTGACAATCAAATAGTTTCAGTTCCTGACTCCGACAGACAGACAGACACTCCCCTTGTTTGCTGTACTGTTGACCAGACGTCACGTACACATTGTGACCGTCCAAGTGCACAATCTCAAATCAGGTCAAGATTTGGTCGCCTGATTAAACCTGTAAATAGACTAGTGCAGACAGTGTCCAGGAAAGATGTGATTCGTGACAAGTTCAATATTAAGGCTGGTGCTGCTCTCATGCCACTTCGTCCTTGTGTGGGATATTCTGTCAGATGGTGTCCTTTAACTAACCCCGGGTGTTTTGTGTATTGTGGTGAGTTCTGTGTAGCTATGGCTCAAGTTCGATAAAATTCAGTGGGGTGGGTGTAACGGAGTCGAAAATGTACCTTAAGCATTTCTTTTTGACGCTTGACAATAAAATCTGCTGGAAACCTCACATCAGTCACATCCGGGCCAAATTAGCAAAATGTATAGGCATACTGGGGACGACAAGACACTTCTTGGACTATAAATCATTGGTCTTATTGTACAATTCACTGTTTTTACCTTATCTTAACTACTGTGTAGAAGTCTGGGGAAACACCTACAAAACCAACCTACAGTCAATATGCACATTACAAAAAAGAGCTATAAGGATAATAAACAATGCAGGATATAGAGACCATACCAATTCGTTGTTCTTAAAGTCACATGTCATAAAGTTCATCGATTTAGTTAAATTTAAGACAGCACAAGTAATGTACAGGGCAATTAATAATCGACTACCAACTAATATACAAAAAATATTTAAAAAAAGAGACAATGATCATAATTTGAGGGGAGACTTAAACTTTACAAAACCCAAGATACGTACTACCAAGAAAAGTATGTGCATATCTGTCTGTGGGGTGGATTTGTGGAACAGTCTAGAGCCGGAACTGAAACTATGTACAAACAGAAATCAATTCAAAAAGAGGTATAAGCATCATTTGCTGAAAGGGTATATGTTAGAAGGGTAGTAGTTATATGTATGATTCATTATGTTCACTCTGGGATATTATGGGACACTATGGAATGGTGGGTAGGACAGCACTGTGTATATCTGTGTTGTTTGAGGCTGGTTTTGTTGTATGGACATCATTGTATGTTAGAATGGATGGGTGTTAATGTTGATTTGTAAAAAATACAGTAAATTGTTTACTTGGGGTCTTAAAGGTGGTAATTTGTATAAAATTCACATGGGTGTATCTATGGAAAAGAGGAGATGGAATTAATAAGTGTTCACTTCTTCCTTCTCCCTTTCGAACAGTGTATAATGTTACTTTATTGCATTTGCCATTTGCTTGTATTTGTTATATTTTTGTGTTCGAAATAAACTATCTATCTATCTATCTATCTATCTATCTTTTCTCAGTTATGTTTTTCTTTATATTGTTGTGAATTTTATTTTACTTGAGTGTTTTATTTTGGTGGTACACTTCTCACAGCCGTTCTTCCTGTACCTCCGAGGCTCCGGTAGTTCAGTTTTTCCCCACAGTATTGCGTTGCCTTGCTGGGGGTAAGTCGTGTTTAAAACGCTGCTGGCACTAAATGATTGTATTGTTCGTTAGTCTTATCATTTAAACTGTAACCTTAGTTTGTAATTGTTCCTTATTAATTTGACGTGTCACTGTAGTGTATTTTTTTTTTTGTTATTTGTGTTGTAAATAAGAATTTATGGATGTTTCGGCGCACATTAGGAGTCCGCTAGGCGCCATTTTAGAGTTTCGCACCAATATAGGTTCTATGGTGACTCCAGCAGCTTGTGTCATCGAGTAATTCATGTTTTTGTAAATGTAGGAGCCTGTGTGGGATCGAGGTACAGATGGAGCGTGATGTAGTTTGTTTTATTTCATCTACAGGTATGTTTGTTTTGAAAAATCTTATTATTTGAAATGTGATTTATTTTTTTTTGTATTGTAAAATTATTTTAGAGCTCCTTTTCCACACAGTATCACGTTGCCTTGCTAGGGGAGCCTGTGTGGGATCGAGGTACAGACAGAGCGGGATGTAGTTTGTTTTATTTCATCTACAGGAGTGAATAAATTGTGGAAACAGCAGCCTGGTGTCATCGTGGTTCCTGTGTTACCCACTCGTATGCATTGATGTTCCCGATCACGGCCGTTTAAGGGTGCCCAAAAAGAGGAGCCGTTACACTTGTGACGTGAACCGTTACATAAAGCAAAAAACATGTTATAATTCCTTTGAGGGCTTGGTCCTCAGTATTCGGCACTTCAGCAATTTTAGGCTAAACCCAATTTTATTTGCCATAGTTTATCATCCTCCATCAACCTACTCAGAATTTTTATCCAAATTTGCTGATTTCTTAGCTGATTTAGTGCTGAAATCAGATAGAATAATTATAGTAGGGGACTTTAATACACATGTAGATGTAGATAGTGACTGCCTTAATGTGGCATTTAATTCAATATTAGACTTGATTGGGTTTTCTCAGAAAGTAGGAAATTCTACTCATCTCCACCATACGTTGGACCTTGTTCTGACATATGGCATAGAAATAGAAAATCTGGTAGTGTTTCCTCATAACCCTGTACTGTCAGTCCATTGTCTGTTAACCTTTGATTTTACTATTTCTGACTGTTTGGCTCCTAAAGAAAAATATTACTACAGTAGATGCCGCTCAGATGATGCTGTTACCAAATTTATGCAGATTGTTTCCTCTATGCCATGTGTCAACACAACGGAAATAAGCTATAGACAGCTTGCTCCTTCTGTAATTGATAGCATGGTAGATAGTGTTACAGCTTCTCTGCATCAGACTCTAGACTTGGTGGCCCCCTTAAGAAAAAGTCTAATCAGAGATTTCTAACTCCTTGGTTCAACACAGAAACTCGTAGCTTAAAACAGAAGACTCGTCAATTAGAAAGAAAATGGCGCTCCACTAATTTAGATGAAATCTATTTAGCTTGGAGAAATCATCTTTTAATTTATAAAAAATCTCTTAGAAAAGCTAGAACGGACTTCCGGTCTGGACGCCATGGCGACTGCAGCTTAACGCTGAAGCTCAGACCCAATCCAAGAAGATACATTGAAAATCAAACTTAACGGATTTTTGGAGGAGTGAAAATCAAAAGACAAAATCATCATGTCTAAAGGAAAACAGAAGAAACTGAAATTTTCCAGGCCAGGACACGTATCGGCCGGAGAATCTGAACTGGAAGATCTCCATTCAGAAGACGAGGAACTGGTTGTAGCTAACAAAAAGGTTAGCCTGAAATCACTATTTGAAGAGCTACGACGATTTCGCCGAGAGGTTACGGCCGAATTTCGGGAATTCAGAGACGAATTGAAAAGGACAAACAGCAGAGTGGACCAGGCCGAGAACCGAATCTTGGAAGCAGAGGAACGAATAAAAGTGCTCGAAGATTCTGTGCTGGACCTACGCAAAAGACAAGCATCTATAGAGGCTAAGCTAACCGACCAAGAAGGAAGACAGAGAAGAGACAATATAAGAATTCATGGTCTGATAGAAGGAGCCGAAAATGGTTTTAACTCAATGGCAGAATGCGTGGAATCTTTACTAAGAGAGAAATTGGATATTCCACAAACCACCGACTTGAAAATAGAAAAGGCACATCATTCATTAGCCGCTAGGCCAGCGGCGGAAGCGCCCCCACATTCAGTGTTGGTAAGATTTTCCAATTTCAAAATAAAACAACAGGTTGTAAGACTGGCTTGGCAGAAAAAAGGATTTATGCACCAGGAGAGAAAAGTCTTCGTGGAACACGATTACGCCCCGGAGGTCCTTAAAAAGCGCAGGGAATACAATGACGCCAAAAAGGTACTACGTGAGAAGAAACTGCGCTTTCAGACGCCATTTCCTGCGAAGTTAAGGGTCTTCTACGGCGAAGAAACATGTCTCTATAATTCGGCGGAAGAAGCAACAGCTGACATGGCGAGAAGAGGGCTCCCGGTAACGGTATTTAAACCCGCAGCAGACCCGAGTGAAAAGATCAAAGCGCAAACATGGACAACACAGAGACCTTCAAAATCCACGGGCCAGCAGCGGGAAACCCAGCGCCAGAGCGTCGCGGATAAACTGGCCGTTTTCAGGTTGGAATAGCGATCTTTTTTTTTTTTTTTGAGTCAATCTGCACATCCAACCCCCCTCATACAAGGTAACAAACATTAAAGGAGATGCGTATTCAGCATGTGGTAAAACATTTCATGGAACAGTCATAATATTTGAAACAAATAAGTCTTTTTAATAAAAAAAGAAAAAAAAAACTTGTTAAAATAGAAATGTGACAATAATCCACGTGTTCTCCCCACACTAACAAATACTGTTTTTGCGTGAATGTTTGCTGTGATGGGGGTAGGAGGGTGCACACAATTTCACAGGGTATAGGCATAAAGGGGAAAAAAAAAATCATTACAAGTTCGGATTGGGTTCTGAAACTCACGTTAAAAGCATGGGACAACTTACAGGGGTCAGAGAGGGCCCTCAACACGTAACAGAGTTTGAGGAATTTCCCTCAGAGCCTTCACTCCACCAAGGCTCTTCCAGGGTCTTTAAAAAGACCCCAGCTCAGGAAGTTCTTTTTACAGTTTTTTGTTTTTTATACACTATGTTCTTAATGTTTTTCTTGTTCTTAATGTTCTTTCAGTTTCTGAGTAGCACAAAAGAGAGCCACCACACTGTTATACTAAACAAAACAGCACAATGGAGAAACAGGGTGTAACCAAAATAATTTCATATAACGTAAAAGGAATCCTGAATCCAGTTAAAAGATCCAAGATTCTAGGCAAAATGAAAAAAGACAAAGCAGGAATAATATTTTTACAAGAAACCCACCTAACAGACGTGGAGCACACTAAACTCAGTAGACAAGGGTTTAAAATGATCTCTTCATCTTCATATAAGTCAGGGAGGAGGAGGGGAGTAGCGACATTGATATCAACCAAAATTACATTTGAAAAAAAATCAGAACACAAAGATAAAGAAGGGAGATACAGTTTGGTAACTGGGCGGCTAGAGGGAGAAGATATCACCCTGCTGAATGTGTATGCTCCCCCAGGGGCTAACGGGAAATTTTATAAAAATGTATTCGACCTAATGATAACTAAAGCTCAAGGTTTAGTGATATGTGGTGGGGACTTCAATCTTAGACTGAATCTATACTGGGATGCTTCTGGTAATTCTCCACATCAAAATAACACCCAAAGCAGGAAGACTCAGATGCTACTAAAAGAAATGGGAATCTGTGATGTGTGGAGGGAACTCAACCCCAGTGTAAAAGACTATACATTTTACTCAACTCCACATTCATCTTACTCAAGGATTGACTATTTTTTTTATGTTTAATAGAGACATTGGAAGAGTAGAAACATGTAAAATAGGACTGATGGATCTCTCTGACCACAGTCCGATCTACATGGACTTAAATATCCAAAAATACACAAATAATACATTTTCTTGGAGGTTAAATTCAAATGTCCTGAAAGGACCATTGAAAGATGAATTGGAATCAGATATTCTCAGATATTTGGAAGAAAACGATAATGGAGAAGTATCCCCTTTAATACTGTGGGATGCATGCAAAGCTGTAATAAGAGGAAAGATTATTGCAAAACTGGCAACCCAAAAGAAACTAAGACAAGAAAAACTATCCACATTAGAGTCAGAACTTAAGAACCTAGAAAAAGAACACAAAGGCAACACTCATTCTACTGACTCGCTCAAGATTAAGGAAATTAAAAACCAAATAAATGAGATCTACACAATAGAAATCCAGAAGAAACTTACATTTTTGAAACAAAAATACTATGAAGCAGGCAGTAAATCGGCAAAATTGCTAGCCTATAAATTGAGGAAACAACAAACAGAAAGAGCAATCTACAAAATCAGAGACCCAGTATCAAAGGAAATAAAATTCAGAATTCAGGATATTCTTAAAAGCTTCGAGAATTACTATAAGAACTTATACTCCCACAAAAAACATAAAAACGCATCCGAGGCATTCCTAAAGACATTAAACCTTCCCCAACTTACGGAGTCACAAAATAAAACACTACTGTTAGAAATACAACCTAAAGAATTGGAAAAAGCAATTATGAAACTTAAAGCTAACAAATCCCCAGGAGCAGATGGCTATACAGCAGAGTGGTACAAAACCTTTAAACAGCAACTATCTCCTCTCCTCCTGAAAGCATTTAATTATGTCCTCCACACAGGGGAAATCCCCCCCTCCTGGAGAGAAGGGGTCACTGCAGTTATACCTAAACGTGAAAAGGATAAACTAGAGTGCTCCAACTACAGACCAATCAGTGTATTAAATCAGGACTATAAGCTTTTTACCACTATCCTTGCCAAAAGGTTAGAAAATATACTGACAGACCTAATTCATTTAGACCAAACAGGTTTTATAAGACAAAGACAGACACAAGACAACATTAGACGCACTTTACACATAATTCATCATATAAAAAAATATAACTTAAATGCAGTCATATTGGGATTAGATGCTGAAAAAGCATTTGATTCGGTTGACTGGTCTTTTCTATATAGAATCTTATCCAGTTTCAATTTTCATAACAACTTCATTAGAACTATACAGGCATTATATAAAAAACCAACAGCTAAAATAAGGATTAACGGTAATTTATCATCATCTTTTGAACTGGAAAGAGGATGTCGTCAGGGCTGCCCCCTGTCTCCACTGCTCTTTGCAATCTTCATAGAACCTCTGAGCCAATGGATAAGACAAAATCAAAAAATTCAAGGTACAGTGGTACCTCTACTTACGAACGTCTCTACATACGGAATTTTCAGGTTACGACACGCCTCAACGGGAAAATATTGCCTCTTGTTACGAAAGAAATTTCAGGATACGAAAGGCAAAAAAGTACGCGCTCCTCGCAGCTCCCGTAGTTTACCGAACGTAAACATACTTGTAGCTGCTCTGCCATTGGCTATCGCCTAGCATCTTCCTGGTATCCCATTGGCCACGAAGTGTTCGGGAAGTACGGGCAGTTTTACGTGTGTGTACAGAACAGTATTAACTTTTATTCACTATGGGCCCCAGAAAGTGATGGAGATAAGTAGAAAAGGAGAAGAAGAGAGTTTTTTTGTCCATACAAACAAAGCAAGAGATAATAGAAAGGTATGAAAAAGGGATGCGTTTGGTTGATCTCGCCAAAGAATATGGCCGTAATACATCTACGATCGGCACGGTATTAAAACAAAAGGAAGCCGAAGGATTGTTAAAAGCCGACAAAAGCAAACGTCCTTGGATCGGTTCTTCACAAAACGTCAGGCAAAAACTACTGATGAGAGAGAACATGAACCAAAGAAGGCAAAAGGTGACGACGACGACGATAGCAGTTAAACGGTAAATGAACATAATTTTTATTATTCTTTACTTTATTCTTTGTTTTTTTTTAATTATGTACAACTCTCATTTTATGTTTATTGTGTAGTAATCTAATTGTAACATATATTTGTTACATGTTTTGATGCATTTTTATGATTTATAAAAAATTTATGTCCGAATTTTGGGGGGCTTGGAACGGATTAGGGCATTTACATGTAAAACGCGTCTCTACTTATGGAATTTTCACGTTACGAAAATACTTCCGGAACGAATTAATTTCGTAAGTAGAGGTACCACTGTATTACACTTGGTCAGAAGGAACATAAAATAGCACTCTTTGCTGATGACATTTTAATATATCTAGGGCAGCCGGACACTTCTTTACCAGAACTAACCTCAGTTTTTTCAGGGTATGGAGATTTATCGGGGTACAAATTAAACATGCATAAAACCCCAAGTTTTAACATTCAGCTATGACCCAAATCATTATTCACTAAGCAAACTCAAAACTAACTGGGAGTCGGAATCTATGAAATATCTGGGGGTCAATATCCCGAAACAACTCAACAAAATTATATCACTAAACTATGATCCACTGGTGACAAAAATAAAATCTGACCTAGCAAGATGGAATATGATACCATTCTTGGGTACTGCACAAAGAATTGAAGCAGTCAAAATGAATATACTTCCACGTCTCCTATACCTTTTCCAAACAATACCGGTAGAACCTCCCAAAAAAACATGGCAGGAGCTGGACAGAAGGATCTCAAGATTCATATGGCAGGGCAAGAGACCTAGAATCAGATATAGAACCTTACAGCTAAACAAAGTCAAAGGTGGGCTCGCGCTGCCAAATATCAGGGACTACTTTAAAGCCGCACAAATTAAAACTTTAGTAGAGATATGTAACCCAGTCTACACTGCACAATGGAAGGAGATCGAATGCCAAATAACAAGTGACATCCCCCTACAGGCGATAATGGGCGTCTTCACAGGCGTCTTCACTTCCGCTTCTGAGAGAGAGCAGACGCTTTTCTTCCCTCTCCCTCCTAATCCTCTCCCTTCTGATCCCAGCTTGCAATGTCACTCTTCTCCTGGCTGAATCTTAATCCAAATGGAAATTATGGATCTGGAAAGCGACTTATATGCGATTGTCACCACTTTAAAAAGTAGAAGATCGGGTCAGGGGGAACCCAAGGGAGACTCATGGTATTGGAATTCATGTGTCTGTGTGATTCGACTGAGATTGAACTGATCACAGGATCTTCTGTTTGGCCCCTGGAGTTTTCCTAGTGTATCGAAATTATCTGGGTGAGCTAATCAAATGCGGACCCCGGCGTAGCTCCCTTAATAAATTCAACAATTCGTCCAGCTGGGGGGAGCACTGACTGTCAGCGGCAGGATTAACATGGAATTTACTATCTGGCATGCATTGAAGAGAGAACGAACTCTCTGGACATGTTTTACCTATGTTTCGGTAGGTGGATAACATCTGTGGATCGCTGAGTGCTCTCCAGAGAATGATCTAAAGTATGATTCAAGCCTGTATGAAATTGAAGCACAGAATCGAAGAGAGAGAAATTTTTTATTCTCTGAGTGCACTGTGCAGATTTGACCTTGTGTTTTGGCGCCTTTGTTTACATTCCTCCTCGATGAAGATAACGCTGGGAAGTGGCTTATGTCTACCCATACATCAACAATCAGTTGTTGTCGTCAGCGGATTGGTCTCTCGAGGACATTGCCCATGTGCCTTCTGCAAGGAAGAGGAAAAGAGAGACAGACTCTGATCTCTGACTTGTTTATAAGTCACATGATTATAACATCTATCCACTGCCTGGAGGCGCCCTCTGCTGCTCACTAACAACTGTTACACTCACACGACACAATGACATGCAAATATACGCACACTGCTCTCCCTCCCTCTGCTGTGTGATTGTATCTATCGTCTGCTAATGTGCATAGAGGGTTTTTTTCTGTGTAATCAAAATTTGGCTCATAAGCTTATATGAGCTTATACGAGCGTGATTCTGATAACTATGTTTTTTCTCTCTGCCTATTGTGTTCCCCCCCCCTCCCCCCTTTACCCCCACTGCAGACAGGCGCCTCTATGGCTGCCGTGTCATTGGATGCGCCTAATGTGCGCGCCCAATGTCAAGTCAAATTCCTTGTGTGTTTACTTGTAAATATACTTGGCAATAAAGCTGATTCTGATTCTGATTCTGATTCTGATTCTGAATAGGGAACAATGCCTTACCTAAGCTTTTGAATAACACTAACCCGTGGATAGAGACCCCGCTAAAAATTTGGTTTAAGATAGTCAGAGAGAATCAAACTAAAGAGCCCTATCGACTTCTGCAATGGATTGCCTATGATCAAGACTTTACTCCTAATAAAACAGACACTAGATTTAAAAAGTGGAAGGAGAAAGGGCTGATAAAATATTACGATTTTTTTAAAGGGCAAATTTTAAGAAGTTTTGAAGATTTGAAAAAACAAGGCCTAATAAATCAAGACCTTTACAGGTTCTTCCAGCTTAGACACCACATAAACAATATACTTAAAAAGGAGGATTTGGAAAGGGCCCAGTCAGGTGTTCTGAAGGTCTTCTTAATGGCATATAAAGGGATCCCAGGGATCAGATACATTTCTAAAATATACCAAGGTCTTCAAGACTTAAAAGGAGACAACACATCATATATAAAAGAGAGATGGGAAAAAGAGGGGAATTTCACTTTACAACTGGAAATATGGGAAAAGCTAAATAAACAGCAACGGAAAAGTACCTCATCCCTGCAGTGGAGAGAATTTGGATGGAAAAACTTGGTAAGATTTTTCAGAACACCTGCACAAAACAAATTAACCCATAAGGGATTGAACTGTTGGCACTTGTGTGGTGAAAAGACTGCAAATCATTTTCATGTGTTTTGGTCATGCCCAGTTATCCACCAATATTGGACCAATGTACAGACAATATTGGGGAAAATATTTAAAATAACAGTTCCCTTTTCTTTTGTAACTTTGTATTTGGGCCTACTACCGGACTCACTGGAAAGACGAGGAGAAAAATACTTATTCAGTGTTTTAATATTGGCAAGCAAAAAAGCTCTAACTAAAAAATGGATGTTGAAGGACTGTCCTACACCTGAAGATTGGATTAACGTGATCCAAGACATTTACTCGATGGAAAAGTTGACATTCGCACTGAGACAGGACATGGATGGGTTCATGAACTTTTGGCAACCCTGGATCGCATATGTGTCTTCCATTAAATCTAATCTTTGACAAATACCATTTCAGTAATGGTTCCGCTCTTTGTTCCAACGCTACTCAGATGCTCTTTTACCTTTATTTACTTATTTTTTCTTTTTGTTTGTTTTTTGCTGGTTTGTTTGTTTGTTTGTTTTTATTTTATTCTCTTTAATTTCACTTTTTCTTTCACTTTAAAAAAAAAGGGGTGTTGTAATAATTATTCTTCCGATGTTGTCAGATATCAGAAAATAAGGGAACATGTGATGAAAATGTAAACAATGCATTGCTGTAACGACCTGTATACCCTTTACAAAAACTTAAATAAAAAAAAAAAGAAAAGCTAGAACGAGTTATTATTCTGCATTAATAGAAGAGAACAAGAATAATCCCAGGTTTCATTTCAGTACTGTAGCCAGGTTGACAAAGAGTCAGGACTCTGTCAATCCTAGGATTCCCTTAGAGCTTACTAGTCAGGACTTTATGAACTTTTTCAATAATAAAATTTCATCCATCAGAGATAAAATCAATCAGATTCTTCCCACAGTTAACTTAAATACAGTAACTACTACAACTCCTTCAATTGATGTCTGTCTTGATGAGTTTACTCCAATCGACCTTTGTGAGTTAGACAAAATAGTTTCCTCATCCAAACCTTCAACTTGTCTTTTAGGCCCTATTCCTACCAGGTTATTTAAAGAAGTCTTCCCACTTATTGGTAGCTTTATTCTTCATATAATCAATTCTTCATTAACTTTAGGCCATGTACCGCAGGCTTTTAAAACAGCTGTAATTAAACCCCTTACTCAAAAAGCCAACACTAGATCCAGGAGCTTTAGCTAACTATAGACCAATCTCTAATCTCCCTTTCATTTAAAAAATCTTAGAAAGAGTTGTTGCTACGCAATTATTTGACCACTTGCAGGGAAATGGTTTACTTGAAGAGTTTCAATCTGGGCTTAGAATCCATCATAGTACTGAAACAGCCTTAGCGAAGGTCACTAATGACCTCCTCATCGTATCTGATAATGGACTTGTTTCTGTACTTGTCCTTTTAGACCTTAGTGCAGCTTTTGATACTATCAATCATAATATTCTACTTGATAGATAGGAACACTATGTTGGACTTAATGGAACTTCATTGCAGTGGTTTAGATCTTTTTATCTGATAGGTTCCAGTTTGTTCATGTCAATAATGAGTTTTCTTTCAACTCAAAGCTCAGTCATGGAGTTCCACAGGGATCTGTGCTAGGCCCTACTCTTTTTTTTTTTCCACAATATCTTTATTGAACCTTTTTTTTTTTTTTTTTAACAAACATGATACAAACAATCAAACACTAACACTAAAGTACTACAAAAAAAAAAATGCACTAAAAACACCAACAACCACCAACAAAATCAAGTCTTCAACAATGCTCCTCTGTTTAGTCTAGACAATCCAATACATAAGTATACATATTATGTTCACCAGTTTGGAATTTACAAGGTCCACACACATCATTCACCTTCTTCTTCAAGAGTTATGTTTAAATTTTTTACATAATCAATAAAAGGTCTCCATATATTCTCAAACACAATTTCCTTTGATTTTAGTATATATGTTATTCTTTCTAATGGAAGGTTTGTTAACATCTGTCTTAACCACTGAGTCACATCTGGTCTATGAGTCTTTTTCCATAATAGTGCAATACATTTTTTGGCATTAAGCAAACTGAGGTCTATGAATGTTCTTTCACTTTTATTAAAATTATGCTTTTCTGGGTACAGACCCAACAAAAACAGTTTAGGATTCAATATGATTTGTTTTGAGATTATTTTTTCAATTGTTACCCTCACCTCTTCCCAAAACATTCTTATTAATCTACATTCCCATAAACAATGAAATAGGGTTCCTTTACTTTCCATGCATTTTGTGCATGTATCTGGTATATTTTTGCTATATCTATTTAACTCCTCCAGTGTAACATACATCCGCATTAACCATTTGAAATGTATCAATTTAAGGCGTGCATTTATTGATTTGGTTTGAGCTTCTGTACAAGCCAATTCCCATTGTTCCTCTGAAATTTCAATTTGCAGATCTTCTTTCCAGTAGTTTAATCTTTTCAGTGAATTTTCACTTGAAGATAGTGTCAATGAGTTATAAAACTCTGAAATAATACCCTTTCTTTTACTATCTTTCATCATCATTTTTTCCAAGGATGAATAAATAGGTCGAGTGAGAGCTTTATTTTGATTTGATCGAATAAAGTTTCTAAGTTGAAGATATTTAAAAAAAATGTGTTCTATTGAGATTAAATTTGATCCTCAGCTCTTCAAAAGACATTATGTTGTCTGCACCTGGCAAATATAAATCCTGAATCTTTTGTATCCCTTTTAAATTCCATACTTTAAATACAGCGTCCGCTCTCCCTGGTTTAAAATATTGATTACCCCATATTGGACTAAATTGTGACAATAACTGTGGTTCTTTTAAATAGTTTTTAGCTTCACACCATATTTTGATCATATGCTTTACAAATGGATTTTTAACTTGTTTTTGTAATTTTTTTGCCGAATCTGAGTATATGAATATGGAAGAGGTAAAGGTAAATTGTATGATTCCATTTCAGTCCAGTGAGGGAGATCATTTGATGAAAAATAATATGTCATAGACCTCAGATGTGCCGACCAATAATACAACATAAAATTTGGACATTTCAGACCTCCACGATCAAATGGTAAATATAATAAAGACAACCGTAATCTAGCCCTCCTGTTGTTCCATATAAATTCCACTAACTTTTTTTTTATTCTTGAGAATAGATCTAAAGGTGGTGATAAGGGAATGTATTGAAATAAATAAAGTATTTTAGGTAAAATATTACTTTTAAGTATATTGATTCTCCCGATCATCGACATTGGTAGTGACATCCATCTCTGAGTTAACTCACTGATATCTGACATTAAGGCTTCATAGTTGACACTGGCGACTGATTCTAGCTTAGGCATAATTTGGATTCCTAAATATTTAAACTGATTTACAACATTGAATTGATTACCTCAGGGGCTGAGTAATTTCTCTGGGTCTCATTTAGCATTAATATTGAAGATTTAGTTTTATTTATTTTATATCCTGATATTTCCCCAAAATTCTTTATTAAATTCAACAAGGTTGGAATTGATTTTTTTAGATTCGACATAAACAAAATTATATCATCGGCGTACAGGGAGATTTTATGTTCTGTTGGTCCAACTTTAATTCCATATATTTGTGAATGTAAACGTATCGCTATCGCTAAAGGTTCAATTGCCATAGTAAACAGTAAAGGTGAAAGTGGACAGCCTTGTCGACATCCTCTATTGATTTTTATTGGTTTTGAAATATTGTTATTTGTTAGGATTTCTGCTGTAGCATTATTGTATATTATTTGAACCCATTTTATGAAATTATTTCCAAGTCCAAACCTTTGTAGGACTTCAAAAAGAAAGGGCCATTCAACTCTATCAAAGGCCTTTTCGGCGTCCAATGATAGGAGAGCTGTATCCGGTGCTTCTTTATTAAAATAAATAATATTAAATAGTCTTCTTACATTATGGAAGCCTTGTCTACCCTTTATAAAGCCATTCTGATCTCGATTAATAATATTTGGTAAAATTTCTTGTATTCGTCTTGCTAAAATTTTACAGATTATCTTAAGGTCGGCGTTTAATAGGCTTATTGGTCTCATATTTTCACATTTATTAGAGGGCTTACCTGGTTTTGGCAGCAGTATAATTAAGGCATTATTTATGTATGATGGTAAATTATTATTTTGAAATGCTTCTAAAACCATTTCCAAAAAAGGTTTTATTAATTTATTCTTAAATTTTTTATAAAGGTCAACTGGAAGACCATCTGGTCCTGCACTTTTTCCTGATTTCATATTATCAATGGCTAGCCCAACTTCTTCTTGACTAATTTTAGACTCCAATATCTCCCTGTTTTCATTTGGAATACAAGGTATAGATAGTTCGTTCAAAAACCCATTTAGTTTTGTTAAATCAGGTTCATTTTTGGTATCATATAATTTTTCATAGTAATCTCTAAAGGCTCTATTAATTTCTAAAGGATCTATAACTACCTGTCCATTACTTATAATACTGGTAATTGGTGTTTTAATTTCCAATTGTTTAATCTGCCATGCTAATAATTTTCCTGATTTTTCACCTTGTTCATAAAAAGATTGTTTCAATCTTAGAAGACTCGAGGCAGCTCTATTCACTGATTTTTTGTCGTATTCAGCTCTCAAAATCAGTAATTCATTCTCCAACCTTGGGTCACTTCCTGCATACACTTTTTCCTGAAGATTTTTTATTTTATGTTCCAATTTAGCTCTCTCCTCTCGAGTCTTCTTAGATTTTGATCCTGTATAACTAATAATATGTCCCCTAATAAAAGCTTTGAAAGCCTCCCACTTTACACATGCTGATGTTTGTGTAGTATTGATGTCAAAGAACTCGTCTATCTGTTTTTCTATATACTTGACAAATTCCTCATCCTGAAGCCATTTATGCTGAAATTGCCATCTACCTGATTCCTTTGTCAATTTTTTATCTACATATATTAGACAACAGGGTGCATGATCAGAGATCACGATGTTATCATAAAAGCAGTTTTGAATCTTGGACCTTAATTCTGTGGAAATCAAAAAATAATCAATACGTGAGAATGTCTTGTAGGTACTGGAATAACAAGAATAGGCTTTAACTTGTGGTTTCATTTCTCTCCATATATCTAACAATCTCAATTCTTTCATAAAATGATTAATAGTCATCCTACATCCAATGTGCGTACAATCCAGTCCTGTTGATCTATCCACAACTGGATTCAATGTACAATTAAAATCCCCTGCTATTATATGTTGCCCTGTAAGTGATGATAAGATGAGAAATAAATTAGCAAAGAACTTCTGATCATCTATATTGGGACCATATAAGTTCACAAGATTTATATTTTCTAATAGCAAAGAACCTTGAATGATTACATATCTTCCAAATTTGTCTCCAATTACATTTTTCACTTGAAAAGGAACTGATTTATGTATGAGAGTCATAACTCCCCTGGCTCGGGATGAAAATGAAGAGGTGAATACACTTCCCTGCCATCTACTCCTAATTCTTTTAACATCCTCCTCTATCAGATGAGTTTCTTGTAAAAACACAATTCTTGAACCCATGTCCTTTATTTTATTCATAACTTGTTTAAGTTTTTTTAAATTTTGTAGACCTCTGCAATTCCATGAAGTTAAATTAAGATTAACACTTTGGTCCATGATCAATAGAGAGTTTGGGATTACCTTGCAGTGTAAACATGCTCATACAGAGAAGCAAAAACATGAGTGGTTGAACATTCATCCTACAAACTACACACAAACAAATTTCCCCTTCCCACACTTGTGGCAAACCCCCCAAAATCAAAAGAAAAATTCTGTCTCCCGATATAGCCATCGACCGTTCCACACCCACGGGAACAGCCTAAGCCACTCCTTCTTCATCCTCCCAATCACCCTAACTCTACTGCTTTTAATGACGTAACATTAACTCTCCTCTGTAGTTTTCCAACTTAACTCCAAAATTTTTAACAACTTTGTACATCGTAGTTTTTTTTTTTTGTTTTGTTTTTGTTTTGTTTTTTTAATATATAATACAATCTATATTTTGTAAACTTACTATTTACTTCAAGTCAGTCAGATGCCTGTGCAAATGCTTAATTATTCTACCTTATATTTTGTTCATGCTTAGCTTCCACCAGTCTCTTCTTCTTCTTTGATCTTCTTGATGAACTCCTGCGCCTCCTCTGGGGTCTTGAAGATGTGGGTTCTGCCCTCATACGTGGTCAGCAGTCTCGCAGGATAGATTACACCATGACGAATCCCAAGGTTGCGCAGCTCCTTACGTACGGGATCAAACTGCTTCCTCAATTGTTGGATTCCTGTGGCCAAATCTGGGTAGAACCGCACCTGCTGGTCCTGGTGTTTAATCTCTCCTTTTTTAGCTCGTGCAGCGTTGAAGATCTTCATCCTGTCTCTGTTGCTAAGAAACTTCATAATTAAGGTCCTCGGCGGTCCCTTATCTCTCCGTGGGCCAATACGATGTGCTTTTTCCAGAACCACTGCTGATTGCAACTCCTCGCTGCCCAGCACCTCCGGAATCCACTTTTCCAGAAAGGAACATACGTCCCGACCTTCTGATTCCTCTGGAAGACCCACCAGCCTCAAATTATTCTGTCTCGACCGAGATTCCAAATCCAAAATATTATCTTCCAGAGATTTATTTTTTTTTCCAAAGTGCGCACCTTTAATTGAAGACGGGTGACGTCATCTTCAGCACTAGCGAGACGGAGCTCCATCTGCGCCGTTCGTTCTACACAGTCACCCAATTCCTTTCTTATTCCTTCCAACGCTGTCATAATCCCATCAAATCTAGAGGAAAAGTCCGCTCTCATTGAACTCATGGCAGCCATCAGCGCATCTGCGCCATTCCCCGCAGAAATCGCACCGCCGCCAGCCTCCTCCGCCATATATGGAGCCTTGTTTGCTGCGTCACAGACCTGAAAGTCCGTTAATTTGGACTGTTTCGGCGGCTCGCTTTTTCCTTTTCCTGGTTTTCCAGCCTTAGGCTTCGCCGACATATCCTCGCTCAAATGCTGGGATACGTTCTGTCCCAAATGAGAGAGTTATTTGCCGATTTTTTTCTCCAGGAGCAGAGCAGAGCGAGACACGTCCGTCCTACGTGGCAGCCATAACCGGAAGTCCGGCCCTACTCTTTTTAGTTTATATATGCTTCTGTTTGGCAACATTATTAGAAAGCACTTTATACATTTTCATTGTTATGCAGATGACACACAATTATACCTGTCAATGAAGCCAGATGATAGTAATTAATTAGCCAAGTTAGAAGCCTGTCTTAAGGAAATCAAAGCTTGGATGACTTGTAATTTCCTGCTATTAAATTCAGATAAGACTGAAGTCATTCTTGTTGGTCCAAAAAACCTTAGAAATACCTTTCCAAATCAAACTTTCAGTTTGGACGTGGTTACTCTTTCTCTTAATAGCTCTGTGAGGAACCTTGAAATTATTTTTGATCAAGATCTGTCTTTCAATTCACATATTAAATTTGTTTCTAAGACTGCCTTCTATCATTTGCGTAATATTGCCAAGATTAGGAGCATCTTGTCTCAGAGTGATGCTGAGAAACTGATCCACGCTTTTGTTAGCTCAAGATTAGATTATTGTAATTCTTTATTATCAGGTTGTCCTAAAACATCTTTAAAAAGTCTTCAGCTGATCCAAAATGCTGCAGCAAGAGTTTTAACAGGTACTAGAAAGAGAGATCATATCTTTCCAGTTCTGGCCTCCCTTCATTGGCTTCCCATAGAGTTTAGAATTAAGTTTAAAATCCTTCTTCTTACTTACAAAGCTCTAAACAATCAGGCTCCTTTTTATTTAAGTGATCTGATACTACCGTATTATCCTAACAGAGCACTACGCTCCCAAAATGCAGGATTACTTGTAATACCTAGAACAGGGGTGGGCAATCATGTGCCATGGAGGGCCATTCCACTGCGGTTTTTCTGTTCCACCTAGTCTCTCTAGCAGGTGTTTCCAATGATTAGCAACCCTTGAAGCTGATCAGAGCAAACACCTGCTGAAAGAGACTGAGTGGAACAGAAAACCTGCAGTGGAATGGCCCTCACTGCCCACCCCTGACCTAGAATCTCCAAAAGTACAATGGGAGGCAGAGCCTTCAGTTATCAAGCTCCTCTCCTGTGGAACCAGCTGCCAATCTGGATTCAGGAGTCAGACTCGATCTCTGTTTTTAAGAATAGGGTTAAAACCTACCTTTTTGATATAGCCGACAATTAGGGAGGGATCATGTGTTTCTGAACCCTCCCTTAGTTATGCTGCTAATAGGTTTAGTCAGCCGGGGGACCTCCAATAGTGCACT